>JAODLM010000885.1:0-50915 GCA_036937905.1 Salvia rosmarinus
AAAAAACAAAGCCTAAGCCATCTCACGTCATTCATGCTATTTTCAACATATCATGCGCACTATCATCAAACTTCACCAAAAATTTCATCGCCACATTACATGGATTAACATACTTCACTTAACTCGTTGATCGACGCACTAAAACTAGAAACAAAACAAAACCAACAACAAACTAAAAGACCCCAAAGATAACAACTAAACCTATAAAGCATAGAAAACATAACCAGAGTCTCAACCAACCAAACTGTCTACTCCCCCAAACTTATTGTGAACATGTGGAAACAATAAGGTTTGCGTAAAAGAGTAATGGGAGAAAAACTTACCTTGAAAACCGCTACTCCCATGGATAAAATCCACGCCACCGATTCCATTGCCGCATCATCTCCATCATCTTCGTTGTTTCTCGACATGTGCTTGTTGTTGGCGAGATGGCTTGTCGCTGCTCCATAATTGATGTCAAGTTCTCAATAATATGGTTGAGACGACCATCTATGTGATCCAATCGATCATAAATTCCCGGCCGAACGGGTGGCGGTGCAATATTCGCCGTCTCGTGAGCCACCGTCTCGCTTGTTCAGTTTGTCGGGCTTGTTCTCATGCCGTTGCTGTCACCGCCCTCGCCTTGCCATACCGCGTCCATGCATAATGTGCAGCCCGCCATATTCCGCCATCCGGAGTAAGCATCTATGTCATGGAGCTCTGGATCTGCGCGAAGATTGGCTTTTGATCATATAACGTACCACAAGTAACGTCAGGGTGCTTCAGAACGTCTGACGATAGGCACGCTTGTCCGTGAAGATGTCGAGAGATCGGACTCTCGAATCGTGAATCCCAAAGAACGCTAATCGGGTAACTAATCCCCTATACAAAATCTTCGATTACCCCAAACCTGGATCGCATATGGAAATGCCGAGCTAAGAACATGCCGGCATGCATCCCGCTCAACGCGCTCCAATCAATATGCGTTCATATCTGAGAAAGCGACGTCGGCTGCTCAACGGCCATGCAAGGTGAATGCGAGGAGCCGGTGGTTAACGACCGCCGATTCGCATCGCGCCACCGATCTCGAGGCATCGTAATATGGAGTGTGCTCGAACCGCGCCCATGAACTTCGCCATACGCTTGGACCGTACTGACATCCCCTATGTACTTCCTTCCCATCTCCCATTGATGATTCCATCAGTTCGCCTCACTAGAGTTGACGGCTCATTGTCGAGTAAACATGATATACCCCCAGATGTCGTCTTCATGTGAACATGGAGAGTCGACAAGAATTCGAGCCGCGAGGATCCGTATAAGATAATTGGTCAGGATAACCGAGTACAGCCCCGACCCTGGCTAGCCTACGCCACATCATTGGTGATGCCCATTATACGTATTGAGGCACATGAAACGGAATGCCTATGCCGTAGTCTCACCAATCTATCCCAACCGCCGACGAGTCACTTGGCGCCTCGAATTTCAAAATTTTCGGATCGAATTCATCCTGGTGCCATGCGTGGGCTCGCGATGCTCATCATGACGTGCATCTTTGAAATCATCTTCAGGTCTCGTCATGAGTGAGACAATGCTCTTGCGCTTTTCGTTGAGGACCGTGAGTACGCATATTTGTACCTAAAAAGAATATCAAAGTTAGTCTGTATGAATGAAACAATCAAAACATCGTCAACCCAAAAATGCTTAATATAGATCCCCCAAACTTCAACTTAATCAAATTATTTCCATATTATCATATATGATTCGCAAGATAACACACAATGGGAAAACACACACATAGCCAAAAATTCAAAATTGACGCTCAAGAAAAACTAGCCATCACCGAGATCTAGCGGTCGCCAGGGAGATCACAAGCACGGCAGCGGCCGCCTGACGGGGCGTCAAGGACGCATACAAGGAATACCAGACGCTGCGCTGGCCAACATGTAAGCTGTCGCCGTATGCCAGACGCTAAAAATTTCAAGGCTTTACAATTTATAAACCCAAATCAACAATGTAGCACATTCGATTAATAATATACGGTATAAACGTGAATAAACCTATCATTGACAAATCATGCTCAAACACCACACAATCTAGCAAAATAAACCTAGTCTCAAAGTTAATTAAACCCACCTCAAGAGGATAAATGGAAATCCTTCCTAATCATGCTCAATAAATGTAAACCCATGAAGAATTAAACATATAGCATACCTTGGGTGGATTTGACTGGAGAAATGCAAGAAAATTGGGGAAAGAGGTGTTTGTGTGCTTGAGGGGGTGAAGCTGCTCTTTGTTTCTTAAAAATGTGTGTGTGTAGGTTAGAATTTTGGGGAGAAATAAGGGTAAACGCGGGTCACGGCGGGCGAGGTCGAGGCTGGTCGCGACGGATTCGCGGCCGAGCTCATGATCGCGAAGCTTGGCCGCGAGCTCGCCGCCGAAAACAACGTTTCGCTTCTCTTCACAAGACCCCGCGACCCGCTGTCGCTAGGGTGGTCGCTAGGTACTTTTTTTTTTTTAAAAGAAAGATATTAAACTTGTGGATCTAACAAGACAACAAAACACTACACAAACACGTAAAACACAACCAAAACAAAACGAAAACAACAAAACAGAAGCATGTAAACTGCGGTTACCTCCCAACCAAGTTAGAATTATCGCTCGCTAGCTCGATCAGTATCGTATCATGGTTCGCTTAGTCGGGTCACCTTGACTTCTGTCAAGTGTGACTTGAAATACGCCAGGCATCGGCCGCTCACTTTAAAAATGTTGCCCCCGAGTCTAGGAGCTCAGAATTCCATCGCAAACCACGGCAAATGCAGCACGGCCCCACCATCTCGACTTTAGCTTTCCGGAATAGACTAAGTCAAGCATTGTAAAGTAGGACCTCATTACGCTAAAAACCTCACCGAATGTGGAGGTCCGGAAATTTTCCTCAGATATCCCGAGAGTTCTCGAACGCTCATTCCTCCACCACGAGCTCTAACAGCTGGTCACCCTCATCATAACGCCTCCTTGAAGTCCCATGTTGATTCTCCCAGCCCAACACGCTTTGTGTCCAATTAACCCAGAATGATGTGATTTACCAAATACCATTTGACACGGAGCAGTTCCGATGGGAGCTTTGTACGCAAATCCAGAAGCCCAAAGAGCGTCGCCCAACCGCTACCAATCTTGCGCCTAACAACCGATTTCAGAATCGCTTGATCCTGGGCTACGGTGCCCGCCTGCTTGCTTTGTGGATGGACGGGGAGCGACGACGCCATTCAATTATTTGGCTAGAACGCTGGCTTAGCCACTTATTATCGCGCGATCCCCATCACCGATCAACGCCCCTGACCCAAATCGAGTCGTAATGTTCTTGTGAAGGAACTGATTACAACCTTGAGTCCTCGTGATCACCGGAATGCCTCTACCCAACGGGAGACGATTTCCGCAAGAAGAAGTGATACTTGTAACCACAAGACATCGAACTGACCCATGAAGTCCATCCCTTATACGCCAAATAGTTCCACCCATGATGGTTTTCTCTCGGGCATCTCGTTTTCTTAGTGACATTCCCACTTCGACAACGATCACAACTCTTAATAAAGGATCACATCTTTAAAGATCAAGGTCAAAAGAAACATCAAGTGTCACTGTTTTGCCGCTGCAAAATGGCCCAACAACTAACTATGGCACTCGTGATTATGTTCTCCATTCTCCTTGGGGAACGAAGCGACGCATCAAACCATAGGCACATCGGCCAGTAGATGAGCGATCCCCAATAATAGAACTTAACATCGCGGGAGAAACTTCTTTTTCAAACGACCTTGCACGACATGGAGGTAGAACTCCAATCACCAAGTAATTGACAAAATCAGCGCATTACGGTGTGTGATCGACGACGCCAAGATGTGCTCGTTCGGGAAGTTCTCCTTAATGCCAATCTTCCTATCCTCCTTCGACCGGCTTCTCCAATCGCGGTCATGGTCGGCTACCACATTTTCAAGAGCCCTTTCTATCTTTGATCTCCATGTCGAACTCCTGAAGGAGGATCCATCCACCAACTGCTTCAATCTTCTTGGCCAACGATGGCTGTAATGGCTGCATGGTCATGGTGCATCGACGGTGCTGGGCCACCAAATAAGGTCTAAACTATCGAAAGCATAAACCGCAGCAAGTAATTCCTTCTCCGTGGTGGTGTAATTCATTTGAGCAGAGTCGAGAGTTCACTTGCATAATAGATGACTCGAAAGCTTGTCTCGCTTCGCCCAAAACAGCCATTAACCGCCCACCGCATCACATCACATCGAACGGTCGACTCCAATCAGTGAGATCAAACCGAGTCGAGATCGTGGCCAACTTCAATTTCGAACGCCCAAACACCCTTCGTGAACATCGAACCATATCTTTCTAAAGCAACACAATGGTTTCATGATTGCCGGAAACTTGATGAACCGCCTATAAAACCCGCGACTGAGAAAACTCCTCACCGACGGACATTTGTAGGCGGAGGCGCGACAGCGACAATCTTGCTCGATCCACTTCCAAACCCTTGGCCGAGACTTCAGACCGCACTCCATACCTTCCTTCACCATGAAACGGCACTCTCTCCCAATTGAGAACAAGATTCGCCTCCTCACATCTTTGCAAAGACTTGCATGACAAGTTATGGAGACAATGGTCTAACCAAGAGCCAAACACCCGAAAGTCGTCCATAAAGACTTCCATAATATTCTCGATCAACCCATGGAAGATGGACATCATGCACCTGAACGTGGCGAGTATCGCACAATCCCGGCATTCGCCTATGCGAAACTCCATACCACCGTGAACGCCGCCTTGTGCCGATCTTCGGGGCGATGGTAACTGATTGTACTCTAATATCCATCGAGAAAACAAAGAGAACTCATACCCCGCTAGTCTCGTCCAACATCTCGATCAGCGGTGAAAAATGGTTCCTCGGGTCGTGTTCAGAGCACGATAGTCGATGCAAACCGCCATCCCGTTACGAGTCTTGTTGCACAAGCTCGCTCGCCTCGCCTCTCGATCACCGTGACACCCTTTCGATACCACTTGAGTGGCTAACCCACCGCCGTCGGATACGGCATAGATCATGCCCGCTCAAGAGCTCAACACTTTTCCGACGACCCTTACCGTCGATTCAATCGGCGCTGAGGTTGCACCTTGGCTTGTATTCATTCTCCAACAGATCCGGCAGATAAAATCGAGGGTCACCCCTTGATATCGAAATCGTTCACCCAATCGCAGACTTGTATCGCTCAAAGACGGCCATCGCCTCAGGTCTCCTCATCAACAAAGTCAAGATATTATCACCGGCACGCCTCATCGTCGCTAAGAAGGCATACCGCAGTGGTCCCGCAACTCTTCAACTCCATCTTCGTAGTCTCTTCCTTCTTCACCACCCGCCCTTCTCCAATCGGCTTCCTCACATCCAAATAAGGCATCGACTGGTGGCTCGACTTTATCGATGACTCAAGATACTCTAAAATCTCACACGCCTCATCAAGGTCTCAAGGATGAGAAAATCGAGTTTTGCATACAAAACCCACCCACCGATTGAAAGTGAAGGCGACAATGCTTCATAACTCGACAATCTTCCATGGTCTTCGTCAGCCGTTTCATAGCATCATATATAGAGATTTTTCATCTTCGCCGCTGACTCGAAGGTGAGATCTCCATCTTGCACGCTCATCAATGCTCGCCGCAGCTTAATGGTCGCCCGAGAAATGTATTCCTCATCCTCCGCATGTCGAGAACAACGAAATCACCGAAGACGAAATCGAACTTTCACGAGCACGCCCTCCACTATCCCTTCGGATAAGTCACCGAGGTGTCCAAGAGCTATGGTGGTCGGCTTCGATCTCCCAATCTCCAATCCGGTTAAAATTGACAACGCATCGATTGATGTCATTTCAAATCACACGTAACTTCTGGAGAATGTCTCTCCGAACACATGCTATGGTGAAGTCGCCCTGATCTTTCGCTTGAGCGGCAACTTCTTTGAAGACAAAGATCGCACTTCGAGAGATGATTATCGTCTCAATTTTCCAAGCTTCTTCTTATGCAACGGCATCCTTCAAAAACTTCACATAACCCGCATTCGGGCATCAAGTAAAGGAATATTGATGTGCACCTTTGAAACATCTCCATGAACTGTCACTCGTCGCATTGGCTCAAACGGTTGAAAAATTGGAGGCACGCACGCCTGAAATCTTCAAAGCTGGCTCTTCACAGTCCGATCATGATCGCGCGCGGTCGCGGCACATGCACAAAGGTCTTTCGCTCATGACGCCGCGAAGCGCAAGCGCCAGGTGCGGCTCCCAAGCTTCGTGATGATTGCTGCCCTTCAGGACGACTCGCAACCAGGTCGCCGCTAGGTCCTCTGACATGTCGGCGCTGCTGATTGTTGCGCCCGCCGAGCCGCGAACTCCGCTGTTCTATCGCGGTCGGCGGTCGCGAAACCGGTCGCGAGATTCTCTCTTGCCCGCTTGCCGTCCCCTCGTGACTTTGATAAGCTCGCCCACCTCAAATGAATGGCATTACAGCGATTTTTAGGGTTTACCCCAGACACTCGGAAATTGGTCCGACAGGCCGCCTATCTGTCACAGCATTATCCGACTTATTTGATTCTCCATCATCTTCATGTGTTTTCCCATAGCCACAAGTGACTCCAAATGATCGATCCGCCCGGTGTTGCTTATAAACGACCTCGACTGTTACAATCGTTGGTTGCTTACAACCAACCTGCATCATATCCTCTAGACCTCTTCTTCCTGAATTACCGCTCGAATCGAGAAACTCGCGGAGGTCGCTGAAATTATGGGGTTGGCGCATTTGGGTGATTGCCATTTCATTGTTCGACTGCACGGATTCCCGTGACGTTGTTCCTCCGATTGATAGTTCACGCCTCTCACCGATCATCTCCACTCAAAGATTTATCCGAGCCACGCCTTTTCCTTTCTTTCTCAAATTGGCTTTAACAAGGTGAATCGCCCATAATATTGTCGCATTTTGAGTCACCTTCAATCGCTGCAGCCTTCACCATCGGTGTTTCTCCATCGCCATCGAGCAACCGCAGCCGCCATTTTTCACGACGCGCCGCCTCGCTCACACGCCTGCTCAAAGGCAACCCCGCTGATGCGCCAACAATACTCCGAGGTGTCACCGCTGTAAAACTGGTAACTGGCTCGTCAAAATCCATGCCGCACCAATAGGCCCCCGAATCTTCCCACGACTCAACAAAGATTCATCTCCTAATCGGAGAAGTGGGAATTCTGCATGATCTTCTCGTGCCTGGCCGGAGGAAAGTACTCAAAGGAATTTCTCACACGAATCGCCTAACTGCTGATGCCCGACGATCTAAGGTCTCGAACTGCCCTTCGCTGATTTTCAGCAGAGAATCCTAAACATACGCATCCGATTGTGTCTTGTGGCACCCCATTCGCTTGATGGTGTCACAAATGCTCCAGATAGGTCTCGAGATGGGCATTCGATCCTCCTGAGGACTCCTCCCGAACCGTGCTCCCTTGAACCATGCCGACAGCACGGCCTATTAGCTCTCGAAATTGTTAGATTTACTGGGCCCCATCCGCCCCTCGAAATTGCTCTCAGGAGGTCAGATACCCGCCGGCTCGCTGGCCCCGAGTGTGGACAACGAGTCCCATAGTCGCCAATTGGCGCTTATGTGGAACCGCTTAACGTGCGCAAGGGCTACTGGGAGGAACGCCTGCTATTCTCGATTTACATTGCTTTCTTCTTGCCCTTCTCCTTCTCCTTGTGAATTTGATTCCCATCAAAGAGTAGTTCGCAGAGGTCCCTGGACCTGCGAACATAAACTACCCGAGAAAAGAAGGAATCAGATCGGGCAAGGAATAAAATAAAATTAAAAGTACAACTTGAATTAATAATTCCAAATTGACAAGTTATTCCTATATGATCTTAACAATCCCTCAAGAATCAAGCGCCAAAATTCTGATCGCCCATTTTCTAACACTAAAAGGTGTAAATATAGGTAAGCTAAGTATCGTGATCCACTGGATTGTAATACGAAAATACGTAAGCTAACTCAACAAGAATTCATCATTATCCAAGCAACAAATATGGTTTTGGTATTTTAGGCTTCTAACTCAATCCAAAGCAAAGGTAACAAAATGTAGAAATTAAAGCAATAAACACACGGATGTTTAAAATGTAGAAAGCACGACTCAACCCTGGGGGCTGCATTAATCCAATCCACAACGATGTTTATCCCGTTTATTAACCACTTTTAATCCGCATAAAAATGGAAGATCACATATATAACCGATAATTTTACTATGGCTGGGTCATGTCAGATTACTAGTTTTCCCACACTGTTACGCCTCTCAGTGAAAACAAGTAACTCCAAACGATCACAAAGCACATGCTTCCTAATAATATCCTATCTCGCCCACGACTCAAGGCTCATTCAGATCATGCATTCGATATCGAACACCAACACAATTACGTAATTAACCGACAACCAAATATGCATCGAGATTGATCAAAACCAACACATATAAATAAGCACAATCGAATCACGTAATCAACATGGACGGTAAATGATAATTTAATCACAACATATAGGATCGAATCATGCGAACCCCAGATTAGAACGAAAAACTAGCCGACATCATAAACGAATGAAATACGATTTAACCATAAAGACGGAAATTAAATATATAAAACCCGTGATGTCAAGTTGATTTAACACGCTGTCAATCCCAAACCTCGAAAACGGAAAATGGCAGAGATCGTCCTGACGAAACGCTCCGGATCGTAAACAAAACGTAAACTAACGAAGAACGATACGTAAAACAAATCTAGAATGAAACTATATGGAACCCAAAGCTAAAACTCCAAAAACTTATGGAAAACCGAGAAAAGAGGCTCGAAATCGAGGTTCAAGACAAGCTGTGGGTGCGTCAGCACACCCCAAACCCTAATTTTCTTCGGCGTTGCCCGCGACCACCCTTCGTGGTCGCCAGCGGTCGCGAGGTAATCCGCCGCCGCCCGCCCGGCTTCGCTACTGGTCGTTCGCCGCGACAGCGGTCCAGAAGTCCGATCCGGTCAGAAACGCCCGCGGGGCTTTCGCCACTGGGCTCAACAAGGCACATTCGCGGGTCGGGTATGCTGGGTTCTCGCTGTTTCCTAGCTTGAAATGCCCAGCGACCGCTAGCTGGTCGCTAGAAACGCAGATCACAGAGTTTTGTTTCGCGGCCGCTCCTGCTTCGACAACATATAGACCCACACAACCAAAAGAACCCAAGAGCAGATTTCAAAATAGATAAACATTAGGAATCGACAGAACGCACATTAAACGAAAGCTAAACTCATCTTCAAATATCAACTATAAACGTAAAATGCTGCTATCACACGGGCGCCGGCCATGCCACCACACCGGAGGAGTACGCTGAGATCGGTGGTGTGCCGAGCGATGGAGGACGCCGCACAGCGCCCCGGGACGGCATGAGCACCCGCCGTTGATCGGCGCTGGAAGCGGGCAAGACGGGTCGATCGGGCGCGCCTGTTTAACGCACGAGTAAAATTGCCACGCGCCGGGTGGCGCATCGCCGGGCGACCGAGAGCTGGGCGGGCGGGCGCCGGGTCGCACGCGCTGGGAAGGCTGCAGGCGCACGGGCGTGCGCGAGGTGCCGCGCTACGACGGGCGCCGCGCGATTGGACGTTGACTGCTCTCCTCGCTCGAACTCCGATAGCGCATTTGCCGCCCACGAACTCCTGTCGAGAAGCTCTTCGTTATACTTGATTCTGGCGGATCCACCATCCTATTTTCATGTTTTCCCACAAAACATCGAAACGAACGGGTTAGTCCTAATCGATAAATATTAATCGCAACCAACGGCATAAATAGACAAACCATAGAAAATGACATGTAAACAATACCAAGAATCATCACAAAATCATACCAAACAATTTCACACTTATCCATTTGCTTGTCCTCGCAAAGTCTATACTAATAAGAGTCGAAGATAACTCATAACCACCCTTATTCTAATCAATCAAACCTTATCGATTTCCACACTTTGTGTTTACTTAATTCAAAGATAATGTGAAATAAATCAAGAACGGTAATTGATTTTCAATAAATAAAAGGTAATCTGCAGACCCAAATCCTCCGTTAGGTGAACTAACTAATGTGGTCACCTTTAGCAACAACAAGTTTTTATAAAGCATAAAGAATGTTTTAACAGATGGAATATTCTAGCAGCACCTCGATGATCCCCGAGTCTCCAACGTGGTTTCCCATGTCCATTTCTCAATTACTTGTTAGGGACATAATCCCATCCTCCATTTCAACAATATCAAAGATACTGAGCTTTTATTCTCCTCATCTTTTCTTTTCACATTTTATTTTTTATTTTTATATATATATAAAATGAAACAACCATATAGGCAAACCACAATCTACACTACCCCAACATTAGTCAGGACAAATCACATCAATTTCTCCTTATTCATTTCCTATAAATCACAGCCTCGCTTAACCACATTATACCCAAATCATAAATCACCAAAAGTTTCGAATTCAAAATCATTGATCACCACGTAGTTCAACAGACAAATCAAAATCCTAACTTACTCAGATAGACACAAACTTAAGTCCAAACAATCGGTAAGCACAAGGGCATCATTAAGCATGCAAAACAATATATCACGCACACAAAACCGAGCAAACATCCCCAATATTTTAAATCGAGCATCGTCTCAAATTTCAAAACATTAAAAGCTCAAAATAACCATAGAGGATGATACTGATAACCGAATTTAATGTTACGTGAGTTGAGCATCCTAGCTTCATCTCTCACCGATCAAAATATGTAAAACCTTCCTTCCCAAATTCAAACAAGACTAACACAAAGACAATGATAGATCAAATAACAACGAAACAAGCAAAAGCAGAAAAAAAAAACTGTGCAAACTCCTCACGCAGATTAATTTAACGTCGTGAGCACGACGTAGCTCAGTCAACAACGGACTATCCATAGTCCTTCACCAGTAAATACATATCTCATTGTAGCATCGCAGCAACCTTATAACAATGTGAGGATAAAAGTTGTTAGCAATACATCAATTAAGCTCAAATCAAACATCCTATTTTCCAAAGTAAATGAATAACTTCAACCCCACAAAGATAATAATTTGGTAAATTAAGATGTTGACAAATTATAGAAACTACCTCAACCTTTCGACCTTTCTTCATCCTTTCACCATTTGCTTATCACGTGAGACTTGAGCTTCCTTATATACATATCTTGATACATTTTCTGTTAATTGTGTGATATCGTGCATGTGATTGTCTTCTAGAACTTGCCGTGTTTACGTGTTAGAGATTATGATATGTGTTTCAATTTGGAAAGGATAAAAGGCCATCGTTGTTAACCACTTATCGCCCAAACACTAACCCGATGATATATACCATTTTATGCCTTCTTTGAGCCTTTATTAGACTTTTCTTTCGATTAACCGGATGATAGGAGGTGAGGATGGATATGGAGATAAAAGGGGTTGAAATGTTGATGTAGTTATGACGAAATGTTTCTTTTAGAAAAATACATCCGTGGTGAAGAATAGTACCTTTGTTGTGAAAGTTAAACCCTATAAGCTCTAGAAAGAAAAGAAAAAGAAAATGTTAAGTTCACTATGGTGTTGAGCATAAGGGTCTTTAATCAAAGTATAGGTACATACGTGGCATTAAGCGTTGATTTAGCACATTGGGAGAGAAGAGGAATATGGACAAAGTCCGTATGTGTTCAAATGTATAAATGATGGTGTTTGGAATATTCTTGAGTCACTTAACCATATTTTATCCTACCTTAACCAATGTTGCCTACATTACAACCTATGAAAAGACCTCTTTGATCCTAATTTGAACCTGATAGCGTGGTGGAGATATTAGAAAGCGGCAAGCCTATGGTAAGATGTTGCATTGCATTGATCGTTGAGTGTATACGTCGTATATTTCTTTATGAGTTGAGTGTATCCTATATTTTACACACATGCCGTTGTGAGGTTGAATTAAATAAGTTTTGCCATCAATTGTTGTTTGTGTTGAGTTGGCTAACGTCGTCATGTTACTAATGTTTTTGGCGTTGATATGTTTACGAGGGCTAGAATGGTTATCATCTTTGCTCGCTCGTTGATCTTTCCGTTGTGTCTTTCATTTTGGTTTTGTTTAAGGACAAACAATGATTTAAGTTTGGGGTTTGATAAGCAGCATTTTACAGTTTATAGTTGATATTTGAAGATGAGTTTAGCTCGTTTAATGTGCGTTTACGTATCGATTCTAATGTTTTATCTATTTTTAGAAGATCTGCTCTTGGGTGTTCTTTTGGTGTTGTGTGGGTCTATATGTTGAAAATCGAAGCAAGGAGCGATGCACGAGCCAAAACTGCACAATCTGGCGTGTTCTAGCGACCGACCTAGCGATTAGCTAGGCGACCCGCTAGGAAAACTGCGAGAACCCGACATACAGCGACCGGCGAGAATGTGCCATGACGAAGCCAGTAGCGAGAAAGCCACCTGGACGATTTCTCGCGACCAAATCGAACTTCCTAGCGACCGCTGAACGGTCATGAACGAACCAGCGGGCGCGAGGCGATCGCGGGCGGGCGGGCGAGGATTACCTCGCGACCACCTAGCGACCACGAAGGGTGGTCGCGAGGGCAGCACGGCAGAAGAAAATTAGGGTTTGGGGTGTGCCTATATATATGGCAACACCTCGCTCGCCCCATCTTCAAACCTCGATTTCAGAGCCTCTTTCTCGGTTTTCCATAAGTTTTGAGTAGTTTTAGCTTTAGGTTCCATATAGTTTCATTCTAGTGTTTTACGTATCGTTCTTCGTTAGTTTACGTTTTGTTTACGATCAAGACGTTTCGTCAGGACGATCTCTGCCATTTTCCGTTTTTTGTGAGGTTGGGATTGAGCCCAGCGTGTTCGTCAACGCTACATCACGGGTTTTATATATTTAATTCCGTCTTTATGGTTAAATCGTATTTCATTTCGTTTATGATGTCGGCTAGTTTTTAGTTCTAATCCTAGGGTTTGCATGATTCGATCCTATATGTTGTGATTCTGTTATCGTTATTTACCGTCCATGCATTGATTCATGATTCGATTGTGCTTATTTATATGTGTTGGTTTCGATCAATCTCGATGCATATTTAGTTGTCGGTTAATTACGTAATTGTGTTAATTGTCAATCGATATCGAATGCGCCAATACTGAATGAGCCTCGAGTCGTAGCCGAGATAGGATATTCGTAGGAAGCATATTCTTTGTGATCCGTTTGGAGTTACTTGTTTTCGCCTAGAGGCGTAACGATAATAGGGAAACTAGTAATCTCTGACCGCTTTTGTCGTAATAGAAATTGTCGGTTATATATGTGATCTTCCATTTTTAATACGGATTAAAAGTGGTTAATAAAACGGGATAAACATACGTTGTGGATTGGATTAATGCACCACAGGGTTAGTCGTCTTTCTACGTTTTAAACATCCGTGTGTTTATTGCTTTAATTTACTTTACTGTTTTGTTACCTTTGCTTTGGATTGAGTTCGAAGCCCTAAAATACCTAAAACCATATTTGTTACTTGGATAATGATGAATTCTTGTTGAGTTAGCACGTATTTTAGTATTACAATCACAATGGATACGATACTTAACTTTACCTATATTTACACCTTTTCGTGTTAGAAAATGAAGCGATCACCATGCCGCGCTCGCCTCCACCTAGCCCCGCATCTGGCGCTCGTTTCCCTCACGCGCTCAGCAATTCTTCCTCGCGTGTTCACAATGAACGCTCGTCTACTTCTAATGCAGAAACCTTTCCTGAACCGGCGCGCATACAGAACCGGCGCTCGCTTTCAAGTCAGAATACTTTCCACACCGACGTTCATTCCGAACCAGCGTTCATATTCAAGTCAGAATGTATTCTGAGCGTGCGCTCACCTTAAACGCCGGCTCACTTTCATTTAATATATATATACGCGTTTAGGTCTCAGCTCGAGGTTCTGAATCTGATTGCCGCGGTGCCTCTCGCCTGTTGTGATTCCACTGCTCTTGACACCAATTTTCTGGGAGTTACCTTCGATCGAAGAGCCAATTACAGATAAATCTTGTTTTAATTCTGTTCTCTTTGTCATCATTCGAATAGTTTAATTTATTAATTTATGCTTGGGATTTCTCTGATGTACGGAATCGATTTCTGATTTATTATTTGATGATTTTGTCGATTCAATTCATAGTGATGAGGATTGGATTTTCATGTTCGTTGGTTTAATTTGCTTAATGATTTCTGCTTTCGTTTATTTGCAATTAGATTTAGATGAGGGATTGACAAACCCTATGAATAATATGATTGCATATGCTTTTGTTTATCGCTTTTGATTTATCGCTTTCGTAGTTCAACTAGGGATTGACAACCCACGGTTTAGATTTATCGCTTTATTAGTTTAGCTCGGGATTGACAATCCCTAGCTTAGGTTCGTCGTTTATTTCTCGTATTTCTATTCTTGCATGTTCAACCCCCGTTGTTTTTAGAATGTTTAGGTTTTAATCGCTTTCTGTGCTCGACATGAACAATCGCCCTGTTAAGTTTTCCTTGAGAGACGACTCGTATTAACTTATCACGCTACAATTACCTCGTATGATTGCGAGTGAATTTGAGTGTGTTTTAACTCGATCAATTTTGGCGCGTTCTTGGAAAACTTTAAGCGTATTGTTTGTGTTGTTTGTTTTCTCGTGTTTCTTTCTTTACGTTTGGTTATTTTCTCCCACGTGCGTGTGATCTTGTTTTTGTTGTTGGTGTCTCATTAATGCGGGGGTTATCAGCAATGCGAATATGGTCAACCGGTTGGGGAGAAAGGATTCGTTATTTTGGGCAAATTCTTCTCCGAAGAAGGAGCCCAATTTAATTCTTTGAGGAATACCCGTTGAGCTTGAGCATCAAGCTCGATCCCTACCACGAGCAACAAGCCTATAATCCATATTGGGATCAACCACCTCCATGCGTACTATGAGGATCAAGCCTCCAATCCTACGGGAACAACCGCCTCCGCGAATATGAGGATCGATCCTACAATGCCTCACGGGGCAACCACATCCTCCACCTCAATATGAGTACCCACAACAACCACCTCCACCTCGGTATTCATATCCACAACAGCCGCCTCCGCTTCCACCGCAACAAGACCCACAGCCGTGATCCACCTCCGAGGCCCGGCTTGGGAGGATGAGTTAGCTCAAAAGAGAGTTGTCCATTCAAAAACCATGCTTTAGTCCAAAGTTTGGATCTCAAACGCCTCGACTGCGTTTGGAGACGCAAAATAGGATATGTCGAGAGCCTTGATGAGCATTGCGCAAGGGAGGAACTTCGGATCAATCCAATCAAGTCCAAGCGGTCATTTGTTCTGAAAATGACCCAGTATTGAGAATGGGTGGAAGAGACATCGAGATGAGCCGACTTTCCCACACCTACCCGATCAAGCTCCGATGGTCACTACTCTTGAAAGTGACCCAATTATTGAAGATGTGGTGGGAGAGCCACCAAGAAGCCGCCGCCGAGAGGAGGTGGAAATGGTGGAAAATGGACACGTGAGGATGAGGAGCAAAATCGAGCCACAAGAAGTTGATACTGGCGGCCATGAGGAAGAGTGGGCGTGCAAAGTTGCAAACATGCCAAAGCCCACTCGGGAAGTGATTGCACTACCTCAACAATTGAGTCACGGGATCCCGGAGGAGGACAAATCGAGGACAAAGGTTGAGGTAACATAAATTGTTGTCGACATCCTAATTCACCAAAGTAATCGTACTTTGGGAATTGAAGTGTTTATTTTATTTTGGAGAATAGGATGTTCGACTTGAGCTTAAATTGTGCATTACTTGTCTTCTTTACTGTCCTTTGTTCTTATATGGTTCATACTGATGCTTTGGCCGAGATGGTATTCCTGCAGGTGAAGGACTATGGATAGTCCGTTGTTTATGCAGTTTACGTCGTGCTCACGACGTTAAACGAAAGTACTTGGAAGTTACCCACGGTTTTTTATTTTGTTTTTCTTTCTTTCCTTTTTGCTTGTTTTGTTGTTCTTTGATCTGTTTGTTATCTTTGTGTTAGTCTTGTTTGAATTTGGGAAGGAAGGATTTGCATATTTTGATCGGTGATGAGATGAAGCCGGGATCTCCAACACTACATCGCATATCGCCGATTATCGAGGAAGTATCATCCTCTATGGTTATTTTGAGCTTTTAATGTTTTGAGCACTGGGACGATTGCTCGATTTAAAATGTGGGATGTTTACTCGGTTTTGTGTGCGTTTTATAAGTTTTCGTATGCTTAATAGCGTGCCCTTGTGCTTATTTTGATTGTTTGGACGTAAGCTTTGTCTATGCGAGTAAGTTAGGATCTTGATTTATGCTGTTGAACTACATGGTATTGATCAAATTGATTTTGAATTTCGAAACTTTTGGTGATATATGATTTGAGTATAATGTGAATTGAGCGAGGCGTGATTGATAGAAATTGAATAGGGGAAAATTGATGTGATTTGTCCGGCTAATGTTAGGGGTAGTGTTAACATTGTGGTTGCCTATATACTTGTTTCATTTTATATATATAAAAATAAAATAAAAAAAAGTGTGAAAAAGAAGAAGAAAATGAGGAGAATGAAAGCTCCAGTATCTTGTTGAGATTGTTGAAATGGAGGATAGGATTATGTCCCTCTTTCTCAAAATTTGAGAAATGGACATGGAAAACCACGTTAGGAGACTCGAGTTCATCGAGTGCACCTTTCGAATATTATTCCAAAATGTTAAAACATTCTTTATGCTTTATAAAAGAAACTTGTTGCTAAAGGTGACCACATTAGTTAGTTCACCCCTAACGGAGAGTTGGAGTGCGGCGAGAGATTACCTTTTTATTTATTGGAAGTCAATTGTCGTTCTTGATTTATTTCACATTATCTTTGAATTCGTAAACATCAAGTGTGGAAATCAATAAGTTTTGATTGATTAGAATAAGGGTAAAGTTGCATGAGTTATCTTTCGACTCTTATTAGTATAGACTTTGCTTGAGGACAAGCAAATGGATAAGTGTGGGGAGTTGTTTGGTATGATTTTTGATGATTCTTGGTATTGTTTTACGTGTCATTTTCTATGGTTTGTCCTATTTATGCCTTTGGTTCGATTAATATTTATCGATTCGGACTTCCTTAGTTCGTTTCGATGTTTTGTAGGAAAAGCGGCGAGAAAATAGGATGAATTGGACCTACAAGGATCAATTAAATTGAAACATCGCGACGAGGTTCATAGGCACAAGAGGATCTAATTCGAACATCAGACGGCGAGCGGGTGAATAGTCAAAGTCGCGCCGTCGAGCCCGACGCTTCGATCAGCGTGCACGTCGCCCACGCCTGCGCACCGCCCACCACTCGCCCGACACCCAGCTGCAGCTCCACTCCGGCGGCGTTGGCAGATTACCTCGGCGCTCGGTGAGCGCGCGCACCTACCGTGCCGCCCAAATACGCCCACTGCTCAATCAAAAGTATACTCTTAATTGACTCGCAATCGCACGAGGGTGTTATAGTAGGGAAAGCTAACCTAGTCGTCCCTCGAGGAAAACTTAACAAGGCCTAATGTTCATGTTGCTCACGAAGCGATTAAATCCTAAACACTCTAACACCAATATGGGTTTTGAAACATACGAGGAATCAAACACGAGAATTAAGCAAAAATCTAAGCCGGGGTTGTCAATCCCGAGCTAAACTACGGAAGCAATAGATCTAAACTAGGGGTTGTCGAACCCTAGATGATTAACTACTAAACACGAAGCAGGTAAACAAATCGAAAGCAATTAACTCGGATCTCCAAACAAGAAGCGATGAAATTCAACAAAGAGCGATTAATCATGAAATTAAAGTTCAACACCACTTGCATAAATTGATTATTAAAGCCGGAAAACAAGAGCGAAGCAAGCAACCAACAATTCCACAAAAATATAGAATCAACGCGAAACGAATCGAACAAGATCAATGAACAAATAACGATTAAATTACTTCCAATCCGAATCAGAAATATCACGAGGATAGTACCAAGAATTCGTAAATCACAGTTAAAGTAAATGAATACCGATTACGAGCGTGAATCAAAGTCTCGAATTGAAGAGATTGAAGAAACGAGTTCAGCCAGCGCAATCGAGAGAAAATGGTAAAATACGTAAAACTTGGACCACGAAAATAACCTAAAATAGGCTATATATAGGAAGGCAACCGGCTGGAAAAGAGCAGCGTGAGGGCGTCGTCTTGTGCTGGTATCTGCGAGGCGCGGCGGGCGCTGGCGAGCGAGCGAGGCGGGCGGGCTGTGCGCAGCACTCCACCCGAGCGCAGTAAAAAATTGGGAGCAGCGTGCTCGGAGTGAGCCGGCGTTCGATCGCGGGGCGTGGTGGCGGCGCGCTGGCGAGCTGCTGTGGCGGGCGCGGGCGGCGCGCTGGCAAGCGGCGCTCACTCAGCGCGCGAGGGAAATTGGGAACGCTCGGGTGAGCCGGCATTCAGCGTCTTGGAGGCGGCTGGGCGCGTGGGCGTGCTTGAGCGCGGGCGTGCGTGCGTGCGTGCGTCTTGCGCGGATGCTCGACCATGCGACGGGGTCGTGCGTGACTTCAACAATTCATTTCGTTCTCCTTCGCTCGAACTCCGAAATAGGATCTCGCTTTTATGAACTCCTATCGCGATGCTCTTCATTATACCCGATCCTTGGTAGATAGATTTCATCCTATTTAATGCCGATTTTCTGCAAAACATTGAAACGAACCAAGTAAGTCCGAAGCGATAAATAATAATTGAACTAACGGCATAAATGTGATAAACTAATGAAGACAACATGCAAAACAATACCAAGAATCATGCATGATTCATACCAAACAACTCCCCCACACTTATCCATTTGCTTGTCCTCAAGCAAAGTCTATAATAACAAGAGAAAAATAACTCATGCAACTTTAACTCTTAATCCAATCAATCAAACCTCTATTTGAAATTCCCCAACATGATGAATACGTAATCGAGTTAATCTGAAACAAATCTAAGATTGTGAGAAAGTCGAATAAGCAATAGGATCATTTTTGCTCGGACCCAACTCTCCGTCGGGGTGAATTAACTAAAATGGTTACCTTTAGCAACAAGTTTCTTTTGAGAACACAAAGAAAATATTAATGATTTTGGAACAATGTTCGAAGGTGAAGTCTCGATAAACTCGAGTCTCCTATCGTGGTTTCCATGCCCATTTCTCATTTACGAGAAAGAGGCGAAATTCCATCCTCCATTTATATAATCTCAACAATAAACATGGAAAGTCTTATGATTTTGGAACAATGGTGAAAGGTGAATTCTCGATGAACTCGAGTCTCCTATCGTGGTTTCCCATGCCCGTTTCTCAATTCGACGAAAGAGGGGCGAATCCCATCCTCCATTTCAACAATCTCACATAAAAAAAATGGCTTTATTTTTATTTTTATTTTTTATAAAGAAACAAGTATATAGGTAACCACATTGTTAACACTCCCTAACATTAGTCGGACAAATCACATCAATAACCCTTGATTTAAGATAAATTCTCACAACCCGTCAATTCACATTGCTCTTCAAAAGCGTAACAACAAGATAAGCGGGGAACACATCAAGGTTCGACCAATACCACGAGTTCGTGCACAAATCACAATCTAACTTATTCAGTATAGACAAAACTTGAGCTCGAAGAAACCAAAGTAAGCATAGAACCATGGGGTCAATCATGCACATATCCGAGCACAACATATACAACATATCATCAACAACTCCCCGCACACATAGATGAGCCTTTGTCCCGAGCTCAAAACATGAACAACAAAATAAAGCGAAAGAGAGCGAGACTTCCACGATAACATCTCGAGAGAAAAGGAGGTCGAGGCGGACGCCGAGTTCCAAGGATAGTCTGCGGCAAGCACCGAGAAAAGACAAGGAAAAAAACAAACACACCACAAAGGAAAACAACGAACCACCGAAAAGGGCGAGCAAAAGAAATAAGGAAATATATATACTACCAACGGTGAAGCTTCCTTTTGGTCAAGCGATAGTGGTGGTGGTGGAGAGGCGTGGGATAGGGACGAGCGTCCCATGGGCTTGAAGGTCGACCAATCTGCTCATGGGTGTCTGGGCGTGGGTAAACATCTTGACGGAAATCCCCAAACGCTGCTGTGAAGATTGACTGAAGGTGTTGGGCTGGCGATTTTGAGCGTCAAGACACTGATATACCTCAGTACGGAACTCTCCAAAACCCTGGGTCGAAGATTGGCTGAACTCTGTGAATTGCTGACCCATCTGCTGCCGATACCTCTCAAAGTTCTGATTCGGGGAGGAGCTAAAGTCCCCAGCTAGCGTGAAGTGGCTCTGCTGGCCAAACTGAATCAAAATGAGCCCTAAGACCACTTTGGCGTCGCAGTGGGGTGATGGGAGTAAGGGTAAGCAAGGAGGGGTGTGACATTGGGTGCTTGTCCTTCTTGGTAGCTGATCATCGGGAATCTTCATCCATTGGGGTAGCTGTCCCGACAATGACCCGGATGGTCGGTTACGCTTGAATGTGATATACTCTTGAGCGATGCCGTGCTTCGTAAGGAAGCAATGGTCTCGGGTCGAAGCAATCAGCAAAATCCTTGAAAGTGATGGGGAGATGCTCAATAACGGCGAACCCAAAAAGGTATATCATCTCTAGTCACTCCCACAAAGTATTTGGCAAGTATAAAAGGGTATTGGCTCGAGGAGAGTTTGGCCTTACGGTTCCGCCTCATATACTCAAATCGCCGCCATAAGAGCGGTCTTGCCAGACCTTCTTATTATTCACACAGACACCACAAGAAGAAAAGCTCTATAGCACTCACTTTATTGGCTTGCTCTTTCCTGTTAGGTTGTATGCTAGGAACTTATGAGCGATAACCAAAGCGGGGTCTCGAATAAAGGCACTAGAAGTGCTCGCGATGACCAATTATCGAAACCGGTTAAAATTTTCCATGTCTCACCCAAAGAAATCCGCGGTACATCGAAAAAACCACTACTATGAAAACCCAAAACCTCGCGTAACCTTAGGTGTAACGGCAAATCTATTCTCCCCAACCGGCGAGCCTTGAGACTTGAAATCTTATTGGTCTCGAGTGACACACAAAATTCCCTAAGCAAAGGCTTAAAACCATCTTGGGTTCCCTAGTTGCCAAACTAAGCGAGACCCCACAATTTCAAATATCTTTTAACAGATCCATCAACACCCAATGAAGCTAAAATATTCCAATCAAATGAAAACGGAGTAAAAGATACCTTCTTGGGGCGTAAAAATCACGAATGGGGCATTGTAGTTACGCCTCGTAGATCTTGGGTTGTTCACCCGATCCCAAGCACCTTCCAAATCGATTCTTGCTCGTTTAGCCAAAGAGGCGAGAGGGTTTTGTGTGAACCATGCTTGAAATGCCGGAAGGAGCTCGGAGCTAGGTGAGCAGGTTGGGTGTGCGGGGTAGAGGCTGGGTGGGCGTCGGCGTGCTGCTTGTTCGAGAGGCGTGTGCGTGGCGCGGCGGCGGGCGCTCGAGAGAGAGCGAGAGGGGTGAGCTTCGGCGGGTGAGCGGCGGGAATGGCCGGTGAAGAGATGGATGGCTGAGAGCAGCGGCGGGCGAGCGCGGGTCGCGGTGAAGAAGCGCCTTGTGGCGAGGCTGGTGGGCGGCAGGCGGCGGTAGCTCGGCAGGTGAGCCGGCATCGAATCGCGCGCCGGTGAGAGGCAGGGACGATGGGCGAAGTTCTTTGGCGTGGAGCGGGCAACACGTCGCGTTAGGCAAGGCGGGCGGTGAACGCCGGCTGGGCGAGCGGTTGTGCTCAAAGTGGCTGAGCGGAGCGGCGCTGTGGATCTGCCGGTGAGGAGAGCCGAGTGAGCGCTCGAGGTGGCGTGTGGAGATGGCGCAGCGTGGAGGCGGCGCGAAGAAGAAACGGCGTTCGTGGCGAGCGCCGCTGCTGGTGTAACACGGAGAACGCCGGTGTGGGGCGTTCGGGTAGCCTGGCTGAAATTGTTAACGGAGGGGGGCGCGGCGCTGAGCTTCAGAAATCTGGAATGGAACGAAAATAGGGCAACAGCCCTCATTTATGACCGGTTCACTGAGCGCCGGTTCACCTCTTTCACCTTTTTTTTTTTTTATATATATGAATGTTGAACGCCTGGTTCTCTTTACGCCGGTTTGAGGACCTCTTCGCGGTGGTTGGCGTCGGTTTGGTTTGGCGCCACTTTGCAAAATCATTCATCCATTTATGAGCGCGGTTCACGTGAGCATGCCGAGAAAAGCTCTCGACCAAATCTTGAGCATTGGTTCAGATTGAGCGCCACTGAAAATGGTTTCTGATTCTTCCGAGCGCTGGTTCGATTAAGCGCCAACCGAGCGGCTTCAGTATTACTCTTGAGCATTGACAACTTTGAGCGCCATCTTTGAAGGGCAAATATACCTCTTTTAAGCGCCAGCCTCCACTATAAAAGCTGCATAAATAGAGAGAAAGATCGGGATAACAAAACCGGATAAATCGAAGGATAAGCGAAAAGAAAAAGAAAAATAGCAAAATCCATTGGGTAAACTCCCACGTAGTACTCGATTAACGTCGTGAGCCCGACATAATCCGGTCGAAGATATTGGGGACGGCGAGCACTGCGCTCTCCACTTCTTCCGACTCCTCACGATCAAAAACGGTTTGACTCGCGGACCGTTCCGATAAATGATCCGTTTGTTTTTGGGTCGCGCAGTAAAACCGCTCCATGGGAAAACACCTCCTCAACGAAAAAGGGGCCACTCCACCTGGAGTTGAGCTTTCCGGGAAAAAGTTTCAGTCGAGACTGAAATAACAGCACCTTCATTCCCGGTCTTAACTCTTTTCGGACTATTCTCCGATCATGAATCCTCTTGACTTTGTCCTTGTAAATGCGGGCGTTCTCATATGCTTCGTCCCGAAGTTCTTGAGTTCGGTGATCCGAGAGCTCTCCCTCACTAACTCGTGATGTCAAGATTCATGGCCTTAATCGCCCGAGAATGCTCGTGCTCGATCCGAGCGGGTAGATGGCACGCTTTTCCATATACAAGCCGATAGGGACTCATCCCAAAATGCTCTTGAAAGCGGTTCGGTATGCCCAAAGTGCAGCATTCACTTCATTCACCGCAATCGTGCACGAGGTAATCGTGGCGTGATAAGTTAACACGAGTCGTCTCTCAAGGAAAACTTAACAGGGCCATTGTTCGTGTCGCGCACAGAAAGCAATTAAATCCTAAACATTCTAACATCAACGGGGGTTGAACATGCAAGAATTGAAATACGAGAAAATAAACAGCATCCTAAGCTGGGGTTTGTCAATCCCCAAGCTAAACTAATAAAGCGATAAATCTAAATCGGGGGTTGTCAATCCCTAGTTGAACTATGAAAGCGATAAATCAAAGCGATAAATAAAAGCATATGCAATCATATTATTCATAGGGTTTGTCAATCCCTAATCTAAATCTAATTGCAAATAAACGAAAGCAGGAAATCATTACGTAAAATAAATCAACGGAACATGAAAATTCAATCCACTGTCACTATGAATTGAATTCACAATAAATCATCAAATAATAATACTCTGAAATTAAATCCAATAGAACTGATGATCCAAGCATAAATTGATAAACAAGATTGTGCAATGAAACAGAAAGCAAGAATTAAAAAAATTGATCGAGCTAAAAACACACTCAAATTCACTCGCAATCGTACGAGGTAATTGTAGCGTGATAAGTTAACACGAGTCGTCTCTCAAGGAAAACTTAACAGGGCGATTGTTCATGTCGAGCACAGAAAGCGATTAAAACCTAAACATTCTAAAAACAACGGGGGTTGAACATGCAAGAATAGAAATACGAGAAATAAACGGCGAACCTAAGCTAGGGGTTGTCAATCCCGAGCTAAACAAATAAAGCGATAAATCTAAACCAGGGGTTGTCAATCCCTAGTTGAACTACGAAAATCAAAAGCGATAAACAAAAGCATATGCAATCATATTATTCATAGGGTTTGTCAATCCCTAATCTAAATCTAATTGCAAATAAACGAAAGCAGTAAATCATTAAGCAAATTAAACCAACGGAACATGAAAATCTAATCCACTGTCACTATGAATTGAATTGACAAAAATCATCAAATAATAAACTGTAAAATTGATTCCAGAAGAACAGAGAAATCCCAAGCATAAATTGATAAATTAAACTATTCGAATGATGACAAAGAGAACAGGAATTAAAACAAGATTTATCTGTGTAATTGCGTCTTCGATCGAAGGTAACTCCCAGAAAATTAGTGACAAGAGCAGTGGAATCAGAATAGGCGAGAGGCGCCGCGGCAATCAGATTCAGAACCCCGAGCTGAGACCTAAACGCGTATATATATATTAAATGAAAGTGAGTGGCGCGCCGTAATACATTCGACTTGAATATGAGCGCCGGTTAGGAATGAACGCCGTGTGGAAAGTATTCGACTTGAAAGCGAGCGCCGGTCAGATGTACGCCGGTTCGTGAAAGGTTTCGTGCATTAGAGTAGGCGGCGTTCATTGTGAACGCGAGGCGGGAATAATTGCGCCGACGAGGAAACAGCGCGGACGCGGCCTAGCTAGGTGGAGGCGTGCGGCATGAGGCTATGCCATGCCGCTGGAGATTCGTGGGTGTCGAAGTGGAGGGCGCGGCACTGAGGATGGGCGTGGCGTGGCGCCCGGCGCGCCGCGGGGAAGGGCGAAGACGGGTGGTCGGCGGGCGCGCTCTTGTTGAACGACAGTAAAATTTATGACAGCGGCTCGGGTGCGCGCTACGGCCGGGTGACCGAGAGTTGGGCGCGCGGGCGGCGGACGCAGCTGGGCGGAACGCTGGCATGGGCACGTCTTTGGGGTCACTGGCTGGGCGGCGTGTGCGCGACAAAGGCGTGGCGCTGCGCCATGCGACGGGTGCCGTGGCGTGACTTTGATGTTTCGACTCGTTCTCCCTCGTCTGAACTCCGATTAGCACACGTTTTCTCCTACAAACTCCTGTCGAGAAGCTCTTCGTTATACTTGATTCTTGGCGGATCCAATTCATCCTATTTTCTGACGTTTTCCTACAAAACATCGAAACGAACGAAGTAAGTCCGAATCGATAAATATTAATCGAACCAACGGCATAAATAGGACAAACCATAGAAAATGACATGTAAAACAATACCAAGAATCATCACAAAATCATACCAAACATCTACCTAGAGACCACCCTCGCGACCGCGAGGAGTGGCCGCGAGATATTGGGCAATAGCTATTTGCCTAGCATCGACAAGCCTCGCGACCACCCTCGCGACCGGGATGCATGGCTGCGATAATTCAGGCAGTGGCTATCTGTGCTGAACGTCCGTGCTTAACGACCGAGCTCACGATCGCGAGCCCGGTCACGAGGCATGACCCGACCCGTGCCCAGACGCCAACCCGCGTGTTTTGCCTTAATTTTTATCCATTTCCCCCTTATTTTACACACACACACACACATGTATTTTTGCTGCACACCACCCTTTCATGCACGAAACACTTTTTTTTCTTAATTTCTATTGTGCTTTCCACTACAATCCACTCAAGGTATGCTACATCTCCTTAATTCTTCAGGGGTTTGCGCTTTTAGCATGATTTAGGAGAGTTTTGTCCATTATATCTTCTTGTTGTGGGTTATTGAAAATTTGAGGAACTAGGGCTTCTATTACTAAAATTACTTGGTGTTTGAGAATGTTTGTTTCAATGTTAGGTCTATTGATGTTCCTAGATGCATATTATTGGATTAATTTGCCTACATTGTTGGATTAGGTTGAAAAATTTCGAAAAATCCCAAATTTTCTACTGTCAGACGTGCCAAGCCATGGGGATAGCCAACGATGTTACGTGGCTAGCGGAGAGGGCCAGTTTGTACTCTGTTATCACGGCCAATTATCTGACATACCGGATCCTCACTCTGGAATTTCTTTCGACCGTTCGAGTACACAAGTCGAATGGGTCGCCGGACTATATCACATTCCAGATGCACAACGAGCCCCGCGAACTCTTAGTGGATGAACTGAATGGTATTATCAATGGCCATCCTGAGGGTCAATACATCGGGGATTTAGAGGCCTCGCCACAGAATGTGTGGCCTATTCTCGTGGCCCATATCTTGAGCAGAACCTGCATTATGACGCCTCCAGAGCAAAGGCCAGTTCCCTACGGAATCCAGCGGTCCGCTACTTTCATCGCCTGCTCACCTTCACCATACATGGCCGCAATAATGCCGGAACAGTCCTCTCACATGATATGAGTCTCTTGACTGGGGCGGTACTAAACAAGAATATGCATGCCGGCTTATTTCTCGCACAACACTTCCAGATGCAAGCAGAGGTTTCGGGGAACGCAAGGATATGCATAGGGGGATTCGTTACCCCCATTATCGATTTTTTCGAGGTGATGATTCGTGAGAGTCCTATCTCTCAAGATATTTTCCTGGACAAACCTTGTCTATGTGTCCAGACGTTCCTCAAGAGGCACCCCACCCGTTACCTCTGGCTGCTATATGACAAGCACGGTCAGTCTATATTTTGTCTGCCCCACACGGAGCTCACCAGTTTAAGCAACTTTAGTCCACCGTAGTCCAATTGGAACTTGAGCTCTCATGTTCACTACAGCTGGGTTCGGCGCTTGAATGCTCAAGGTGAGATCGAGGGAGAGCAGCAGGAGGAGGAAACCGAGCAAAAGGAGCAAACAGAGCCGGAGGTGGCACCCGAGACAGGTGGCATGCTGCATCCGCCACCCATCCAAGGCGACCCCAGAATATATAAGCGCATGGAGCGCATAGATGGTCGACTGGACCACATTGACGGGTACCTGACATCCATTTTGGCCCAACAACAGGCCCAATTCGAGCAACAACAAGCCCTCCTCGCCCAACACCAAGCATATCAAGAGCAATAAAGACAAATGATGGAGATGATGCAGAGGTAGGATCAGTGGCGAGGATTCTATCCGTCGCCGGAGTAGCGCGGCATACGAGGTAAGGTCTCTCTCCCAACTACTCTTTTCTGCAAACCTTATTGCATCCATTTCCATCTGTTTACAATAAGTTTGGGGGGAGTAGACGAGTTTGGTTGGTTGAGAGTCTTGTTTATGTTTTTATGTTTTCTTGTGAAGTTGTTATGCTTTGGGGCGTTTGTCGTGTCTTTGTTTTGTTGTGTCTGTCGATCAACGACTTAAGTGAAATGTCTTAATCCATGTTGCCAATGATGATAGAAATTTTCTGAAAAATGTTGTTTATAGTGCACATGATATGTTAGAAAACGAAGCATGAATGACTTGAGATTGCTTAGCTTGTTGTTTTTCACCATTTGCTTAAACCGTGAGACTTGAGCTTCATTGTACAAACATCTTATTACAGTTTCTTTTAATTGTGTGATATCATGCGTGTAATTATCTTCTAAAACTTGCCGTTTTTCTGTGTCGAGGCTGCAATATGTGTTTTGAATATGGAAAGGATAAAAGGCCATCTTTGTTAAACCACATATTTACCCAAACACTAGCCCAATGATATATACCGTTTGTCGTCTGCTTTGAGCCTTTATTAGACTTTATTCTTTCAATTAACCGGATGATAGGAGGTGACGATGGATATGGGAATCAAATAGGAGAAAAAATTGATTTGATATTCTAAGTTGGGATAAAAGATAGAGATGTACCTCTGTGGTAAAGAATGGACCCTATAAGCTCGTTTACAAAGAAAAGAAAAGAAAAAATCGAGTGAATAACATGAGCATAAAGGGAGTCAATTATTAAAGTATAAGTACCTTGAGTTTGATAAATGTTGAAATAGCATGTTGGAAAGAAAAGGGGAAATGGACATAGTCCATATGAGTTGATTGTATAAATGGGGGTGCTTGGAGTATATTTGAGTCACTTAGCCATATATTACCCTACATCAACCAATGTGCCTACATTACAACCTATGAAAGACCTTTTTTATCCTAATTTGAACGCATTTGACGTGGTGGAGATATTAGAGAAATGGCAAGCCTATGGTTAGATTTTGCATTGCATTGATTTTTGAGTGCATACACGTCCTTTATTTCTTTATGAGTTTGAGTGTGCTCTATATATTACACATATGCCATTGTGAGGGTTGAATTGAATGAGATTTTTGCTTTCAATGGTTGTACATTGTCGAGTTGACTAATATCTTCGTGTGCTCTAATGATTTTGAGCTTTGAGATATTTCTGAGGCTTGATTGTGTTAATCACTTTTGCTGGCGCTCGTTGATCTTTTGTTGTGTCTCTCTTTCTTTTTGGTTTTGTTTTTGTTTGAGGACAAACAATGCTTTAAGTTTGGGGGGTTGATAAACGCACATTTTACACGTTTATTGTTGATTTTTAAAGACTATTTTAGATCGATAAAGTGCTTAAGTCTTGGATCTCAATGCTTTTACATATTCTTGGAAGATACCGCTTTGGGTTCCTTTTTGGTGTTTTGTAGGCTTATAAGTTGAAAATCAAGCATGGAACGCAAGCACGAGCGAAAGAAGGCTGAAAACAGGGCCTAGCGACCGCCTTCGTGGCCGCTAGCCCGAGCGCGAGCACGAGAACTACGAAATCTGATGGCTCGCGACCGGCCTAGCGACCACGAGGAAATTCCATACGACGCGGCCACTTCCAGCGACCGCGAGACGTGCCCGCGAGCTACCCAACGTGTGAAAGAGCTACTGCCTGATTTCTCGTGACCACACCTTGCAATCGCGAGCCACGTCGCGAGGCCAGCTATCGAGCGCGTGCCAGCCGAGAAGATGAAAGAAGACCGAACGAGGATGATCCCTCGCGACCGAGCACGCGACCGCGAGTTCGACCGCGAAGCGTGTCTGCAAAGTAAAAAATTAGGGTTTCCACCCTAATTCTATAAATAGGGCTTCGCCCCCTCGCGTCCCCAACCTTACCTAGCGCGATTTTAGACCTCTTTCTTCAGTTTTCACTATTTTTCATATATTTTCATTCTTGCTTTGATTTAGATTGATTCTAGCATTAGTTTTCCATTGTTTGACTTTAGTTCTACGCATTGTTATCGCTTTGGAACGCTTTCGTCTGAAGAAATTCCGTAATTTCCCGTTCTCCGCTTGGGTTTGGATACGAACCCAACCATTGTTCTTCAGACTCTACCTTACGGGTTTTATCAATATAATTTCTGTTTTTATGATTATTTCGTATTTTATTCCGTTAATTATGTCTAGCTAAATTTCTATTCTAATCCTAGGCTTTGCATGATTTTATCCTATACGTTGTGATTCCTACCATTGTTATTTACCTTCCAGTCATTGATTCATGATTCTTGGTGCTTATTTATATGTGTTGATTTTTGATCAATCTTGATGCATATCTAGTTGCCGATTAATTTACGAACAGCTTTAATTGTCAATCGATCTCGAATGCATGATACCTAATAAGCGCGAGTCGTAGTTGAGATAGGAACATTCGAGGAAGCATATTCTTTGTGATCCTTTGGAGTTGCTTATTTTCCTCTAGAGACGTATAAAGAATAGGGAAAATTAGTAATCAATCGCCACAATTGTCGTAATTAAAATTGTTGGTTACATATGTGATCTTCCATCTTATCTGGATTAAAATGGTTAATAGTAAGCAAGATAAACATACGTTGTGGGTAGGATTAATGCATCCCTAGGGTTAGTCTTTCTAGATTATTATCTCTTTGAATATTTATTGCTTTAGTTTATTTTTCAAGTTGTCACCTTTTGCTTCGGATTTAATATCCGAAGCCCTAAACCTTTACAAACCAAATTGCTTGGATAATGATGAATTATTGTCGAGTTAGCCACGTGTTTTCGTGTTACAATCCATGTGGATACGATACTGCCTTACCTATATACTGCATGTTTTCGTGTTAGAAAAGTAAGCGATCATCAAGTTCTAAGGTTATGTCATGAGGCCCACAATGAGGACATTTTGTGGGCGCAAGATGCCTTTTAAAGTGTCGCAGTGGTCTCTTTGGCCAACTCTTTTCAAGGATGCCCATCCTTCTACCTCTCATGTGACAGATGCCAATGAGTGGGCAATGTGGGGAGAAGAAATGAGATGCCACTGAACAATATTCTTGTCGTTGAAATTTTTTACGCATGGGGTATTGATTTTATGGGACCTTTCCCAAAGTCTAATGGATTTGAATACATTTTTCTTGCTGTAGATTATGTGTCCAAGTGGGTAGAAGCAATTCCTACGCGGACTAGTGATGTTAATGTTGTCTTGAAGTTTATACAGGAGAACATTCTTTACAGGTTTGGTTTCCCCAAGGCGATCATTAGTGATGGGGGAGCACATTTCTATAATAAGTTGTTCAAGAAGCTCATGGAGAATAATGGCATCACCCACAAGGTGGCCACGCCATATCATCCACAAACTTCAGGATAGGCTGAGACAAGCAACAAGCAGATCAAGGGTGTGCTCGAGAAGACGGTCCAGCCATCCAGGAAGGACTGGTCAATGAAGTTGAATGCTGCACTTTGGGCATATCGTACTACGTTCAAGAGCATTTTGGGAATGAGTACATATAGGCTTGTTTATGGAAAGGCATGTCATTTACCCGTTGAGATTGAACATAAAGCTTTTTGGGCAATAAAGGCCATGAATCTCGACATCACAGAAGCAGGCAAGGGTAGAGCTTTCCAGATGATCGAACTCGAAGAACTACGGGATGAAGCATATGAGAATGCCCGTATTTACAAGGATAAAGTTAAGCGGATTCATGATCGGCGAATAGTTCGAAAGGAGTTAAGGCCGGGAATGAAGGTGTTACTATTTCAGTCTCGTCTGAAACTTTTTCCCGGGAAGCTCAACTCTAGGTGGAGTGGTCCCTATTTTGTTGAGGAGGTATTTTCCCATGGAGCGGTTTTACTTCGCGATCCTAACACCAATGGATCATTTACTGTGAACGGTCAGCGAGTGAAACCATACTTTGATCGAGAGGAGTTGGAAGAAGTGGAGAGCGTTTTGCTCATCGACCCTCAAAATCTTAGATCTCATTATGTCGTGCTCACGACGTTAAATTTGAGTACTACGTGGAAGTTTATCCACGAATTTCTGTTGTCTTTTCTTTTTTTTTTCTTTTTCTTTTGGTTTGCTTCTTTTTTTATCTTGATCTATCTCTTATTCTTTGTTTTTGATTCAGGTGTGATAATGAAGCTAACAGAGGTTGAGATTGGCGTTCAAAAATATACATTTGTTCTGCACAACCGATGCTCGAGCTGAACCAGCGCTCAAGAGTAATACAGAAGTCATTCACAACTAGCGCTCAAACTGAACCAGCGTTCAAGAATTGGACAGTAGCTATCCACATCCGGCATTCAAGGTGAACTGACGTTCAAGAATGGGACAGAAACCTCTCCCAGCCAGCGTTCTACATCAGCCTGCGTTCACATCCCCTGAACCGGGCTCAACTCTTGAACCGGAGCTCATATTATTGGACAGCCTCTACAGCCGGCATTCTTCCCAAACGAGCGCTCATATATATAAGAAAAAAAAATCCGGCGCTCAATCCCTAAACCGGCGCTCACCCTATGAACCGGTGCGCTCAAGCTAAACCGGCCCAATATTAGGGCACCATGCCCTAGTGCTATTCATCCCACAAGTTTCAGCGCCGCACCTCCTCCAACCTTCAGCGCCGCTCTCCCTCTCTTGGAACCGAATTTCCAGCGGGCGCTCAAGCTCATCCGCCGTTTCACCGCCACCTCAGCCGACGCTATTCTCAGCGCCCCGTTCGGCTGCTCTCACCGCGCCATCAGACCAGCCGGTGTTGTGTCCCGAGCGCCCGCTCGCCAATCCTTCTGTCCGCTCGCTCAGCCCACGTGCCATTCATCTTCAACTCCAGCGCATGTTTCCCAATCGTCCTTCTCGTCCAGTAGCAGGCCTCACCCCAACGAGCACCAGACGCCCAACACGCGCTCCACCATCCGTTACAAAGACCTGCCTCGCCGGTGGCGTTTACCCGACGCTCTAGCACCTATAGCGCCTGCTCAAGCCCCACACCTCACCGGCGCACCGTCCACAGTGCCCGTTCGCCCATCTCAACAGCCGGCGCTCTCTTTGCCACGCGCGTTCAGTTGGCACGCTCGCTCGCTAGCCTCACGCCCAGCACCGTCTCAGCCCACAGCGTCCGTTCCGCTTGCCTAGCGAGCGCCCGTTCACCCAGCACACGCGCTCATCGTCCTTTCTCCCGCACGCCACGCACTCCCAAGCTCGTGCATCCGCACGTGCTCACCGCGCCGATTCCAGCCCGCTCGCCACCATCTGCGTTAGGCTTCCTTCTCCCAACGCTGCGCACACGCCGCTTAGCGCCACAAGATTCGCTGCCAAAGAACCGCGCGCCGTACACTCGCCCGCGTGCACTCCCTTTTCATGCATCCTCACGAGTCACCCCAATGCTCTCCCAGCTCGCCAGCCTGCTCGCATAGCACCGAGACCTTTCCTAGCTCCCTCCAGACATCTCTTAAGCATGGTTCGCACAAAAAATCCTCTCACCTCTTTGGCCAAACGAGCAAGAATGACGCAGATGCTTGGGATCCAAAGGAATGTACTCAAGATTTGCGGAGAACTACAATGTCTGCTCGCTATTTATTCGCCCCAAGAAGGTATCTTCTTCTCATTATTCGTTCTAAGGAGATCACCACCCACGCTCTTATGATTGGACTATTTTGGCTTCATTGGGTGTTGATGCAACTGTGAAATGATACTTAAAATTGTGGGTCTCGCTTGATTTGGTAATAAGGAACCGTAAAATGGTTTTAAGAATATTCTTAGGAATTTTGTGTGACGCCGAGACCAAGCAAATTTTAAATCAGTTCATCGGTTAAGGTGCTAGATATGCTATTACACCAAAGGTTATGCATGATGTTTTGGTTTTCATGTTGGTGGTTTTTCCGATGTACCAAAGGATTTTCCTCTTGCTGAAACATGGAGAATTTTAACTGGTTTTGATAATTGGTCATTAGCAGGCACTTCTAGTGCCTTTATTAAGGACCCTGCTTTGGTTATCGCCCATAAGTTCCTTGCATACAACCTAACAGGGAAAGAGCAGGCCAATAAAGTGAGTGCTCAGGAAGTTTTCTTCTTGTGGTGTGCTGTGAATAACAAGAAGATTTGTGCAGCACCGTTCTTGTGGCGGCCATTTGAGTATATGAGGTGACACCGTAAGGAAAAACTCTCCTTGAGCCAGTATCCTTTGATTCTAGCCAAATTCTTTGTGGGATTATCTAGAGAAGACTGTCCAAGTTCGGGCTCCAGTGTCATTGAGAATCTGCCCATCACGTTCAATGATTTTCGGGTGATTGCTTCTGATCCGACTACATTGCTTCCTTATGAAGCACGGCGTACTGTCCAAGAGTATATTATGATTAGGCAGAACTGTTCGTCCGGGTCTCATGCCGGTATAGCTACCCCGATGGATGAAGATATCCCCGATGATCAGGACACTGAAGAAGGAGAGGCGGGACCTCATGACACTGATAAACGCGCATTTTACATGTATTTAGTTGATATTTGAAGATGAGTTTAGCTCGTTTAATGTGCGTTTATGTATCGATTCTTAATGTTTCATCTATTTTTAGAAGATATTGCTCTTGGGTGTTATTTTGGTGTTTTGTAGGGTTATGTATTGAAAATCGAAGCAAGGAACGAAGCACGAACAAAATGAACAATCGCCTAGCTTAGCGACCAGCCTAGCGTTCGCTAGGTTGGTCGCGAGGCAAACCAATGAAAGCACCCGTAAGAGCCGCGTCACGACCTGTGCCCCGAGCGAAGCTTCAGCCGAGAATTCATCGATGATTTCTCGCGACCGATTCATAATGGCTAGCGACCGCCAGCGTGTCATGAGGTTCAAAGCGAGCGAAGAAGCGGCGAGCGAGCGAAGAACGCTGCGAGACATACCTAGCGATCGCACTAGCGATCGCGAGACCGGTCGCGAGGCGCGGCGCGACAGGCGAAAATTAGGTTTCTCCTTTTCTATAAATAGTGCAAGCCATCCGCGCCTCAAAGACCCAACACGCCTGCACCTAGTTTTCTTCGCTTTTTCCTCGCTTTTCCATTTTTGTCTTTAATCTTCATTTAGTTTAATTCTAGTATTGTTTTTACGTTGTTCTAGTTTAGTTTATCATTTTGCTATCGATCGGAACGCTTTGTCCGATCGCTTTTCCTTTGTTTTCCGCTCGCTCGCTTGGGATTGGATTCAAGACCAACCTTTGTTCATCCGACGCTTCCCTACGGGTTTTATATATTTAATTTCGCTTTTATGGTTAATTCGTATTTCATTCCGCTTATTATGTCCGCTAGTTTTCTATTCTAATCCTAGGTTTGCATGATTCGATCCTATATGTTGTGAGTTCCGCTATCGTTATTTACCTTCCGTGCATGATTCATGATTCATGATGCTTATTTATATGTGTTGATTTCTAATCAATCTTGATGCATATCTAGTTGCCGCTAATGACGTAATTGTATTAATTGTCAATCGATCTTGAATGCATGATACGAATGAGTCTCGAGTCGAATCGAGATAGGACATTCGTAGGAAGCATTTTCTTAGTGATCCTTTCGAGTTGCTTATTTTCCTCTAGAGACGAATCGTGATAGGGAAAATTAGTAATCAATCGCCGAATTGTCGTGAATCAAGTTGTTGGTTATATATGTGATCTTCCGTCTGTCTCGGATTAAAACGGTTAATAATAAGGTGATAAACATCGTTGTGGATAGGATTGGTGCATCCCTAGGGTTAGTCTTTCTTCATAAGTTATCTTCGTGTTTTTATTGCGTTATTTATATTTCGCTTGGTTACCTTTGCTTTGATTAATTTCAAGCCCTAAAACCTCTCACCCTTTATCCGTGCTTGAATAATGATGAATAGTCGCTGAGCTAGCTTTTATGTTTTCGTGATACAATCTCGGGATACGATACTTAACTTACCCCATACTTACACTTTTACGTGTGAAAAGGAGCGATCAAATTTTGCGCCGCTGTTGCGGGATTGTTAAGATCACATAGGAATAATTTGACGATTTGGATTTATTAATTCAAGTTATATATATTATATTATATTTATTTATTTTTGTCAGTGCTAAATTCTCTCTTTTCTCAGGTGGTTTATGCGTACAAGATCTCGTGGACCTCAAGTATTATTGATCCCGAGATCGAAAGCTCTCAAAGGAGAAGAGGACGAGAAGAGACGGGCTGCAATGGCAGCCAATCCACAAAACGGGGGCATTCCTCCCGAGCAAGTTGCACGCATGCTAGCTGACTTTGCAGAGATGCAGCGTCAGATGGCAAACATGGGAATCATTGTCCCTGCTCCAGAGGAAAGACCTCTGAATCACATGTACCGACATCCCACCGGTCAGCCCAAGGAGGCGGTTGGGGCCCGCACGAGATGCAAACAATTTTGAGCTCAAACCGCCCTAATCAATATGGTCCAAGGAGAGCAGTTTGGGGGAGGAGTCACGGAAGACCCGAATGCGCATCTCGAGATATTTCTAGACATTTGTGACACCATCAAATAGAATGGGGTGCCACAAGACACGATCCGGATGCGCATGTTCGGTTTCTCATTGTCGACCAGCGAAAGATTGGTTCAAGAGTTTGGACCGAGTGGCATCGACACTTGGAAACTTTATAGAAGTTTCTTTCGAAATACTTTCCGCCGGCGAAAGCGCAGAAGATCATCGCCGAAATCTCTCATTTTTGCCAAAACCACGACGAATCATTATTCGAGGCATGGGAGAGATTCAGAGGTCTATTGAGACGATGTCCACAACATGGGTTCTCCATGAGCAACAAATCACACGCTTCTATGGTGGATCGACGTGGCGACATTTAGGAGCATGGTAGATGCGTCGTGGGGGCTGCTTATTAAACCGACTCACCGACGAGGCAAGCAGATTGTAGAAGAGATGGCTGCCAACAGCTATCAATGGCCAACGGAGAGAACGCCATCGTTCAAAGCAGCTGCTGTTGAGAGTGATTCAAAATATGACGATCTCATGAAGAAGTTCACTCTTTTGAAGAGTCAGATTGAGACAGAGAACGTCAGCCACATTACTCAGAGGAGTCATTCGAATTTCCAACAACCTTCAGCAGGCTTCAATATTCAGAATTCGATTCAAGAGCCGAGGAAGCCAAGTCTCGAAGACATGATGCGCAGCTTGGTTGTAAGCAACCAACAATTGGCAACGAATCGAATTCGTTCATAAGCAACACCGCATAAGATAAATCACTGGAGTCCACTGTGACGGCTATGGGGAAGCACATGAAGATGTTGGAGAATCAAATTGGTCAAATAGCCGTGCAAGTGAATGCACTACAAAAGACGGGCCAATTTCCGAGTAATAGGGAGGTGAACCCGAAGAGTCAATGCTTCGCCATTCAGACGAGGAGTGGACGAGCCTACCCGAGCCCTACCGAGGAAGAAGAGCATGATAGCACACTGACGCAGAAACTCGCGATCGAGCTCGTGACCGCGAGCCCGATCGCGAACCATCCAGAAATTTTTCCACAGAAGCCCCCGACCGAGCACGCGTCCGCGCACCCGACTGCGAGCCATCCGAGTATCCGCGTACCAGAGTTGTTCGCGAGCGACCCAGCGCTCGCAAACCCGACCGCGAGCAATCAGTCAGAGCACATGGCCGAGAAATCAGCGCGCGAGCTCGCGCCCGCAAGCTCGCACGCGAGGAAGGAGTCCACACAGCAGCTCCTCGCGACCATCCCAATGGCGCGAGGTCGACCGCGAGGCGCCCCAGAGGCTAATCCTCGCACGCACATTCCTCCAAATCCGCTTTAGAGTCGACTTGTCAAGTCGAATATGACGAGGAGTTTGCTCGCTTCAAAGAGGTTTTTCAAAAGTTGAGATAAATTTACCTCTCTTTGAAGCGTTGCGAAACATGCCTGCCACATGAAATTTTTAAAGACGCGCTTGCAAGCAAGAAGAAACTGGGAAATTTGAGAAAATTTCCTATCCAAGAATGCAAAGCCGTCTTGCAAAGGAAGCTCCTCTCAAGCGTATGGACCCCGGCGGCTTCACGTTGAGTGCGAGATCGCCGAGCGCATTTTTCCAAATGTTTTGTGCGACTTGAGGCGAGCATCAATCGATGCCATTGAACGCTTTCAACCGCTACACCTAGGAAAGATGAAGCGGCGAAGATTTCATCGATGATGGTCGACCGATCAGTCACATATCCAAAAGGTATCGTCGAAGACGTGTTGGTAAGAATTCGGGATTTTGTTTTCCCGCTGACTTTGTTATTCTAGATATTCCCGAATTCAAACAACAACCGCTAATCCTAGGAAGACCTTTTCTAGCAACTGGTCGTGCGTTGATTGATGTGCAGGAAGGAAACCTCACGTTTCGTGTTAACGATGAGGAGCTCAAAATTTCCATATACGACGCCATCAAGCAACACGACGTTGGAAAGTCGGAAGATTGTTGCTCGATCATGATTGCTGCTGCCGCTCACGTCTCGCGTTTAGAGGGTACTCGACCGATTGAGGAAACTGTGAGAAGAAAGAAGTGGACTCGGCATGGAACTCCGAGTGTTTCATTCAAGTTTGGGGGGGGCCACTTCCATAGTCAGTGGTGGTCATCCGTGAATGCGAAGTTTAGGAGGTTCCACAAGTCGGGAAAGATGTCTATTGCTACTAAAACGCCAGATTGACGAGGTTAGTGATGGTCTAGCTAAAGACGTTAAAATAAAGCACTTGTTGGGAGGTAACCCAACGCTTTCTGTTTTTGTTTTCGTGTTTTGTTTTTGTTTTTCGCTTGTGTTGCTTTTGTCGTGTTTCGCTTTTTCTTTTCGTTTTATCAACGAGTTAAGTGAAGTGTGTTAATCCATGTGGCCAATGACTTATAGAAAATTTTGTGAAATTTAATGATAAGTGCACATGATATGTTAGAAAATGACGATGAATGACGTGAGATGGCTTAGGCTTGTTGTTTTCACCATTTGCTTAACCCGTGAGACTTGAGCTTCACCGTATAAACATCTTGATACGCTTTCTTTTAATTGTGTGATATCATACATGTGATTATCTTCTAGAACTTGCCGTGTTTCTGTGTCGAGACTGCAATATGTGTTTCGAATTTGGAAAGGATAAAAGACCATCTTTGTTAACCACATATTCACCCAAACACTAACCCGATGTTATATACCATTTGTCGCCTTCTTTGAGCCTTTATTAGACTTTTTCTTTCGATTAAACCGGATGATAGGAGGTGAGGATGGATATGGGAATCAAAAGGGGTGAAATTTTGATGTAAGTTATGACGAGAAAAGTTTCTTTTAGAAAAATACATCTGTGGTGAAGAATAGTACCTTGTTCGTGAAAGTTAAACCCTATAAGCTCTAGAAAAGAAAAGAAAAAGAAAAATGTTAAGTTCACTATGAGTGTTGAGCATAAAGGGTCTTTAATCAAAGTATAGGTACCTTCTGTGGCATTAAACGTTGATTTAGCATGTTGGGAGAGAAGAGGAACATGGACAAAGTCCATATGTGTCGAAATGTATAAATGGTGGTACTTGGAATATTCTTGAGTCACTTAGCCATATTTTATCCTACCTTAACCAATGTGCCTACATTATAACCTATCAAAAGACCTCTTTGATCCTTATTTGAACACATTTGACGCGGTAGAGATGTTAGAGAAACGGCAAGCCTATGGTAAGATGTTGCATTGCATTGATCTTTGAGTGTATACACGTCCTTAATTTCTTTATGACTTTGAGTGTATTCTATATATTTTACGCACATGCCTTTGTGAGGGTTGAAATAAATGAGTTCTTACCCTCGATGGTTGTTTGTGTTGAGTTGGCTAACGTCGTCATGTGCGCTAATGTTTTTGAGCGTTAATATGTTTCTGAGGCCTAGAATGGTTATCCTCTTTGCTACGCTCGTTGATCTTTCGCTTGTCTTTACATTACGCTTTTGTTTGAGGACAAACAATGCTTTAAGTTTGGGGGTTTGATAAACGCAAGATTTTACATGTATTTAGTTGATATTTGAAGATGAGTTTAGCTCGCTTAATGTGCGTTTATGTATCGATTCTTAATGTTTCATCTATTTTTAGAAGATATTGCTCTTGGGTGTTATTTTGGTGTTTTGTAGGTTATGTATTGAAAATCGAAGCAAGGAACGAAGCACGAACAAAATGAACAATCGCCCGATTTTAGCGACCAGCCCAGCGTTCGCTAGGTTGGTCGCGAGGCAAACCAATGAGCACCTGAAGAGCCGCGTCACGACCTCGTGCGCGCGAAGCTTTAGCGTCGAAATTCATCGGACGATTTCTCATGACGATTCATAATGGCTAGCGACCGCTAGCCGGTCGCGAGGTTCAAAGCGGCCTTGAAAGCGCGCGAGCGAGAAGAACGCGCGCGAGACATACCTAGCGATCGCACTAGCGATCGCGAGGACCGGTCGCGAGGCGGCGCGACAGAGGCGAAAATTAGGGTTTCCTCCCTTTTCTATAAATAGGGCAAGCCATCCGCGCCTCCAAAGACCCAACACGCCCCAGACCTAGTTTTCTTCAGTTTTTCCTCAGTTTTTCCATTCTTTGTCTTTAATCTTCATTTAGTTTAATTCTAGTATTGTTTTTACGTTGTTCTAGTTTAGTTTATCGTTTCGTTATCGATCGGAACGCTTTGTCCGATCGCTTTTCCTTTGTTTTCCGCTCGCTCGCTTGGGATTGGATTCAAGACCAACCTTTGTTCATCCGATGCTTCCTACGGGTTTTATATATTTAATTTCGCTTTTATGGTTAATTCGTATTTCATTCCGCTTATTATGTCTCGCTAGTTTTCTATTCTAATCCTAGGGTTTGCATGATTCGATCCTATATGTTGTGAGTTCTGCTATCGTTATTTACCTTCCAGGCATGATTCATGATTCATGATGCTTATTTATATGTGTTGATTTCTAATCAATCTTGATGCATATCTAGTTGCCAGTTAATGACGTAATTGTATTAATTGTCAATCGATCTTGAATGCATGATACGAATGAGTCTTGAGTCGTAACTGAGATAGGACATTCGTAGGAAGCATTTTCTTAGTGATCCTTTTGAGTTGCTTATTTTCCTCTAGAGACGAATCGTGATAGGGAAAATTAGTAATCAATCGCCGCAATTGTCGAATCAAGTTGTTGGTTATATATGTGATCTTCCGCCTTGTGCGGATTAAAACGGTTAATAATAAGCAGGATAAACATCGTTGTGGATAGGATTGGTGCATCCCTAGGGTTAGTCTTTCTTCATAAGTTATCTTTCGTGTTTTTATTGCGTTATTTATATTTCTGTTTGGTTACCTTTGCTTTGGATTAATTTCCGAAGCCCTAAAACCTCTCACCCTTTATCTGTGCTTGAATAATGATGAATAGTCGTTGAGCTAGCTTTTATGTTTTCGTGATACAATCTCTCAGGATACGATACTGCCACTCCCCATACTTACACTTTTACGTGTGAAAAATGAGCGATCGACACGCCTCCCGGCTTACCCTACTCCCATCAGCCCCAAAGCGATGCCTTCATGATCTTAGGGCCCATTTTGATTCCGGTTTGGCGGTTTCAGCAGCCACTTCACGCGGTTGGGGACTTTAGCTCCTCCCCGAATCGAACTTTGAGGAGTATAGGTAGCGGATGGGTCACAATTCACGATTTCAACCATCGAATGACCGGTGGTTTTGGAGAGTTCCGTGATGAGGTATACCAAGATTCGACACCCAATCTCGCCAGATTCAACGACTTCACCAATCTTCCCGAAGCTTTTGGGGATTTCCGTCAAGATGTTTACCGATGATTAGACACACATGAGCAGCATTTGGCTAACCTTCAAGCGATGGGACGCTCGGTCCCTATCCCACACCGCCTATCCACCGCCAATTACCACTGACCAGCGGTGATGCTTCACCATTGGAGAGTATATATATTTCTTTATATTATTTTCTCGTCCTTATTTTGGTGGTTATTTCCTTTCCTATTGTGGTGTGTTTTTCCTTGGCTTTTCTGGTGTCTGCTGCAGGCCTATTCTTGGGACTCGATCTCTGAACAACCCCCTTTCTGCTATCTATTATCAGGGAAGTCTCATCCTCTATTGGCCTCATTTTATTGTTACTGTTTAGAGCTCTGGGGACAGCGCTCGTATTTATGTGTGGGGGGAGAGTTGTTGATTATATGTCGTGCTCTGTTTATGTGCATGATTGGCAATATGGATCTGTGTTTATTTTGACTTCTTGGACTCAAGTTTTGGTCTATGCGAATAAGTTAGGATTGTGATTTGTGCATCTGAACTCTGTGGTATTTGTCAAACCTTGATGTATTCTCGTTTATCTTGATGTTATGGTATTGAAGTGCAATGTGAATTGACGAGATTATGTGAATTAATCTTAAATCAGGGGTTGTTGATGTGATTTGTCTGACTAATGCTAGGGGTAGTGTTAACAGTGTGGTTACCTATATACTTGTTTCATCAAAAAAAAGGGAAAGAAAAGAAGGAGAATGAAAACTCCAATAAATTGTTGAGATTGTATAAATGGAGGATGGGATTTTGCCTCTCTTTCTCATAAATTGAGAAATGGGCATGGGAAACCACGATAGGAGACTCGAGTTCATCGAGAATTCACCTTTCGAATATTGTTCCAAAATCGGTTAATACTTTCTATGTTATCAAAGAAACTTGTTGCTAAAGGTAACAATTTTAGTTAATTCACTCATAGCGGAGAGTTGGGTCTGAGCATAAATCACCTACTTGTTTATTTGACATTCTCACAATCTTAGATTTGTTTCACATTAACTTTGATTGTGTATTCATCATGTTTGGGGGAATTGCCAAAAAGAGGTTTCATTGATTGGATTTAGAGTTAAGTTGCATGAGTTATTCTTCTACTCTTATTAGTATAGATTTTACTTGAGGAGAAGCAAATGAATAAGTGTGGGGGAGTTGTTTGGTTTCATTTTGTGCTTATTCTTGGTATTCTTTTACATGCCGTTTCTAGTGTTTCGTCTTTCTTATACCGTTGTTTTGATTAGAATTCTTCGTTTCAGACTTATTTTGTTTGTCTCGATGTTTTGTAGGAAAACGGTATTAAAATGGATGAAATAGATCTGCCAAGGATCCAGTATATTAAAGAGGATCTTAACAAGGGTCCGTAGGCGAAAACAGATCCTAATTCGGAGTTCAGACGAGGGAGAACGAGGTGAATCATCAAAGTCGCGCCGCAGTACCCCGCCGCACGCCAGCCGCCGCATCCCATCCAGTCTTTGCGCTGATAAACATGCATTTTACACGTTTATTGTTGATTTTAAAAATGATTTTAGATCGATAAAGTGTGTTTATGTCTTGGATCTCAATGCTTTTACATATTCTTGGAAGATACTGCTCTTGGGTTCCTTTTTGGTGTTTTGTAGGCTTATAAGTTGAAAATCGAAGCATGGAACGAAGCACGAGCGAAAGAAGGCTGAAAAGGGGCCTAGCGATCGCCGCGGCCGCTAGCCCGAAAAGCGACGAGAACTATGCAAAACTGATGGCTCACGACCGCCTGGCGACCGCTAGGTCGGCCGCGAGGAAATTCCATCTGACGCGTGATCGCCTCCTTTTCACACGTAAAAGTGTAAGTATAGGTGTGGCAGTATCGTATCCACGAGATTATATCACGAAAACATAGAAGCTAGCTCAACGACAATTCATCATTATTCAAACACGGATAAAGGATGAGAGGTTTAAGGGCTTGAATTTAATCAAAGCAAAGGTAACCATGCGTAAATATAAAATAAAGCAATAAAACTCACTAAGATAACTATGGAGAAAGACTAACCCTAGGGATGCACCAATCCTATCCACAACGATGTTTATCCCGCTTATTATTAACCGTTTTAATCCGCACAAGACGGAAGATCACATATATAACCAACAACTTGATTCGACAATTGCGGCGATTGATTACTAATTTTCCCTATCACGATTCGTCTAGAGGAAAATAAGCAACTCAAATGGATCACTAAGAATATGCTTCCTACGAATATCCTATCTCGATTCGACTCGAGGCTTATTCGTATCATGCATTCAAGATCGATTGACAATTAATACGATTACGTCATTAATCGGCAACTAGATATGCATCAAGATTGATCGAAATCAACACATATAAATAAGCACCATGAATCATGAATCGATGCCCGGAAGGTAAATAACGATAGCGAACTCACAACATATAGGATAGAATCATGCAAACCCTAGGATTAGAACAGAATTAGCTAGACATAATTAACGACATAAAGTATGCAATAATCATAAAAGCGAAATTAAATTGATAAAACCCGTAGGAAGCGTCGAAGAACAATGGTTGGGTTCGTATCCAAATCCAACGGAAAGCGGGAAAAGATGGAATTCTTCGGACGAAATCGTGCTAAATCATTACCAATGCGAAGAACTAATGTAAAACGATGGATAACTATTGCTATAACTAATCTAAATCAAAGCTAAAGCGAAAATAAATGAAAATGATAAAACCGAGGAAAACGTGCAAAATCGCACTGGGTCCGTTGGGGTGCGAGGTGAAGCCTATTTATAGATTAGGGCTGAAACCCTAATTTTAGTCTGCCGCCTCGTGGCGGGCTCATGAGGTTCTGGGCGTTTTGGGCGTTACTGGCGATTTCTGGCGGCGGCGCCATGCGTGTCATGAGCTCGCTTCAGGCTCTCTCAGCGACTTCACTGTTTCGCTCCGCTCTCTCGCGTCCGAACTTCAATTGCGATCCGCTTGCGCCTATGGACTCCTATCGAGATGATCTTTAACATTGTAAACTTTTCACATCCATATTTTTCATATCCATTTAATCATCTTTGGTTACATCTTTTCCTTATGCATCGATTATCACCTGAAAATGCCTACAAAACACCAAAGAGAAACCCCAAGAGCAGTATCTTCTAGAAAAAGATAAAACATTAAGAATCGATACATAAACGTACATTAAACGAGCTAAACTCATCTTCAAATATCAACTATAAACGTGTAAAAAAGCGCGTTTATCAAACCCCCAAACTTAAAGCATTGTTTGTCCTCAAACAAAATGTAATGAAAGACACAACGAAAGATCAACGAGCGTAGCAAAGATGATAACCATTCTAGGCCTCCGAAACATATCAACACTCAAAAACATTAGTGCACATGACGACGTTAGTCCACTCAACACAAACAACAATTTACGGCAAAAACTCATTTAATTCAACCCTCACAAAGGCATGTGTGTAGAGTATATAGGATACACTCAAACTCATAAAGAAATTAAGGACGTGTATACACTCACAGATCAATGCAATGCAACATCTTACCATAGGCTTGCCGTTTCTCTAACATCTCCACCGCGTCAAATGTGTTCAAATAAGGATCAAAGAGGTCTTTTGATAGGTTATAATGTAGGCACATTGGTTAAGGTAGGATAATATATGGCTAAGTGACTCAAGAATATTCCAAGCACCATCATTTATACATTTCGACACATATGGACTTTGTCCATTTTTCTTCTTTCCCAACGTGCTAAATCAACGCTTAATGCCACGTAAGGTACCTATACTTTGATTAAAGACCCTTTATGCTCAACACTCATAGTGAACTTAACATTTTTCTTTTTCTTTTCTTTTCTAGAGCTTATAGGGTTTAACTTTACAACAAAGGTACTATTCTTCACCACGTATGTATTTTTCTAAAAGAAACTTTTCTCGCCATAACTTACATCAAAATTTCACCCTTTTGATTCCCATATCCATCCTCACCTCCTATCATCCGGTTAATCGAAGAAAAAGTCTAATAAAGGCTCAAAGAAGGCGACAAATGGTATATAACATCGGGTTAGTGTTTGGGTGAATATGTGGTTAACAAAGATGGCCTTTATCCTTTCCAAATTGAAACACATATTGCGGTCTCGGCACGTAAGAACGGCAAGTTCTAGAAGATAATCACATACACGATATCACACAATTAAAAGAAATCAGATCAAGATATGTATACAAAGGAAGCTCAAGTCTCACAGATAAGCAAATGGTTAAAATCAAAGCTAAGCCATCTCACGTCATTCATGCGTCATTTTCTAACATATCATGCGACTATCATTAAATTTCACAAAATTTTCTATCGTCATTGGCCACATGGATTAACACACTTCACTTCAACTCGTTGATCGACCGACACAACAACAAAAGAAAACAAAAGACGACAAAAGCAACACAAACGAAAAAAAAAAACACGAAACAAAAACAAAGAAAACATTGGGTTACCTCCCAACAAGTGCTTATTTAACGCCTTTAGCTAGACCATCACTAACCTTGTCAATCCGGTGTTTTGTGGCAATAGACATCTTTCCCAACTTGTGGACCCTCCTAAACTTAGCATTCACGGATGACCACCATCGACTATGGAAGTGGCCCCCAAACTTGAATGATACACTCGGGTTCCATGCCGAGTCCACTTCTTCCTTCTCGCAAAGATCCTCGATTGGTTGAGTACCTCTAAGCGCCGACGTGTGCGGCGCCAGCAATCGTGATCGAGCAAAGAATCTTCCTACTTTCCACCGTCGTGTTGCTTGATGGCGTCAGATATGGAAATCTTGAGCTCCTCATCGTTAACACGAAGCGTGAGATTGCCTTCCCGCACATCAATCAACGCACGACCGGTTGCTAGAAAAGGTCTACCAAGGATTAGTGGTTGTTGTTTGAATTCGGGAATATCTAGAATAACAAAGTCGGCGGTGAAAACAAAACCCAATTTTACCAACACGCCTTCGACGATACCTTTTGGATATGTGACCGATCGGTCAGCCATCATCGATGAAATCTTCGCCGGCTTCATCTTTCCTAGGTGTAGCCGGTTGAAAATGTTCAATGGCATCGATTGATGCTCGCCCCAAGTCGCACAAAACATTTGGAAAAGTCTCGCCGGCGATCTCGCACTCTAACGTGAAACCGCCGATCCTTCGCTCGTGAGGGAGCTTTGCAAGACGGCACTTTGCATTCTTGGATAGGAAATTTTCTCAAATTTCCCAAGTTTCTTCTTGCTTGCAAGCGTCTTTTAAAAATTTCATGTAGCCCGGCATGTTTCGCGCTAGAGGCAAATTTATCTCAACTTTTGAAAACCTCTTTGAAACGAGCAAACTCCTCGTCATATTTCGACTTGACAAGTCGACTCGGAAATGGGACCGTAGAGGTACGCGCGAGATTTGCTTCAGGGTTGCCTCATGGTCGACCTCTCGACCACCGGGAAGGTCGCGAGGAATCACATTGCTGGCTGATCTCGTGTTCGCGTCGCGAAGCTTGCGGCGCGAGTCACAGACCGATTTCTCGGCACGTGCGACTTGATTGCTCACGGGCTTTACTGCTACTGGTCGCCGCGAACAACCGCGCCGATACTCGATGGCTCGCGGTCGGGCGCGTGGTGCGCGCTTCGGTCGCGGCTTCGTGGACAATTTTACGGATGGTTCGCGATCAGGCTCGCGGTCGCGAGCTTGGTCGCGAGTTTCGGCTTCAGAATGCTTTCTTGCTCTTCTTCCTCGGTAGGGCTCGGGTAGGCTCGCCCACCTCGCCGTCGAATGGCGAAGCATCGATTCTTCGGGTTCACCAGACATTACTCGGAAATTGGCCCGTCTTTTGTAGTGCATTCACTTGTACGGCTATTTGACCAATTTGATTTTCCAACATCTTCATATGCTTCCCCATAGCCGTCACAGTGGACTCCAAATGATTTATCTTTTGCCCGGTGTTGCTTATGAACGAATTCTGATTCGTTGCCAATTGTTGGTTGCTTACAACCAACTGCTGCATCATGTCTTCGAGACTTGGCTTCCTCGGCTCTTGAATCGAATTCTGAACATTGAAGCCTGCTGAAGGTTGTTGGAAATTCGAATGATTCCTCTGATTGATGTGGCTGACGTTCTCTGTCTCAATCTGACTCTTCAAAAGAGTGAACTTCTTCATGAGATCGTCATATTTTGAATCACTCTCAACAGCAGCTGCTTTGAACGATGGCGTTCTCTCCGTTGGCCATTGATAGCTGTTGGCAGCCATCTCTTCTACAATACGGCTTGCCTCGCTCATCGGTCGGTTCAATAAGCAGCCCCGACGACGCATCCACCATGCTCCTTGTGCGCCATGTCACCACCGTAGAACTGCGTGTGATTTGTTGCTCCTTGAGAACCCATGTTGTGGACATCGCCTCAATAGACCTCAATCTCTCCCATGCCTCGAATAATGATTCGCCGTGGTTTTGGCAAAATGAGAGATTTCGGCGATGATCTTCTGCGCTACGCCGGCGAAAAGTATTTCGAAAGAAACTTCTCGCAGTTTCCCCAAGTGTCGATGCCACCGGTCCAAACTCTTGAACCAATCTTTTCGCTTTGGTCACAGAATGAAGTCGAACATGCGATCCGGATCGTGTCTTGTGGCACCCCATTCTGCTTTTATGGTGTCACAAATATCAAGAAAAGTCTCGAGATGTGCATTCGGGTCTTCCGTGACTCCTCCCCCAAACTGCTCTCCTTGGACCATACTGATCAGGGCCGGTTTGAGCTCGAAATTGTTTGCATCTAAGTGCGGGCCCCAACCATCTCCTTGGAACTGTTCGGTGGGATGTCGGTACATGTGATTCAGAGGTCTTCCTCCGGGCAGGGACAATGATTCCCATATTCGCCATCCGACGCTGCATCTCGCAAAGTCGGCTAGCATGCGCAACTTGCTCGGGAGGAATGCCCCTGCTCATGGATTGGGCGCCATTGCACTCGCCTCTCTCTCGTCCTCTTCTCCTTTAAGAGCTTTCGATCTCGGATCCAATAATACTCGTGAGGTCCCCGAGATCTTGTCACGCATAAACCACCCGAGAAAAGAGAGAATTTAGCACCGACAAAAATAAATAAAAAATATATATATATATAACTTGAATTAATAAATCCAAATCACAAATTATTCCTATGTAATCTTAATAATCCCGAACGGCGCCAAAATTTGATCGCCCTTTTCACACGTAAAAGTGTAAGTATAGGTGGCAAGCATCGATCCACAGAGATTGTATCACTAAAACATAGAAGCTAGCTCAACGACAATTCATCATTATTCAAGCACGGATAAAGGATGAGAGGTTTAAGGGCTTCGAATTTAATCCAAAGCAAAGGTAACCATGCGTAAATATAAAATAAAGCAATAAAACTCACTAAGATAACTATGGAGAAAGACTAACCCTAGGGATGCACCAATCCTATCCACAACGATGTTTATCCTACTTATTATTAACCGCTTTAATCCGCATAAGACGGAAGATCACATATATAACCAACAACTTCGCCATTCGACAATTATGCGGCGATTGATTACTAATTTTCCTATCACGATTACGCCTCTAGAGGAAAATAAGCAACTCGAATGGATCACTAAGAATATGCTTCCTACGAATATCCTATCTCGATTCGACTCAAGGCTTATTCGTATCATGCATTCAAGATCGATTGACAATTAATACGATTACGCCATTAACTGGCAACTAGATATGCATCAAGATTGATCAGAAATCAACACATATAAATAAGCACCATGAATCATGAATCAATGCCTGGAAGGTAAATAACAATAGCAGAACTCACAACATATAGGATAAAATCATGCAAACCCTAGGATTAGAACAGAAATTAGCTAGACATAATTAACGACATAAAGTACGCAATAATCATAAAAACGGAAATTAAATTGATAAAACCCGTAGGGAAGCGTCTGAAGAACAATGGTTGGGTTCGTATCCAAATCCAACGAAAAACGGGAAAAAGATGGAATTCCTTCGGACGAAATCGTGCTAAATCATTACCAATGCGAAGAACTAATGTAAAACGATGGATAACTATTGCTATAACTAATCTAAATCAAAGCTAAAGCGAAAATAAATGAAAAATGATAAAACGTGGAAAACGTAAAATCGCTACGGGGTCTGTTGGGGCACGAGGGTGAAGCCCTATTTATAGATTAGGGCTGAAACCCTAATTTTGGGGTCTGCCGCCTCGCCTCGGCCGGGCTCGCGAGGTTACGGGCGTTCGGCGATTTCTCATGGCCGCGCATCGCCGCGAGCTCGCTCAGCCGGCTCTGCGCGACTTCCTTGTTTACTCCGTTCTCTCGCGTCCGAACTCCGAATGCGATCCGCTTTGCGCCTATGGACTCCTATCGAGATGCTCTTTAACATTGTAAACTTTTCACATCCATATTTTCATATCCATTTAATCATCTTTGGTTACATCTTTGCCTTATGCATCGATTATCACCCGAAAATGCCTACAAAACACCAAAGAGAAACCCCAAGAGCAAGATCTTCTAGAAAAGATAAAACATTAAGAATCGATACATAAACGCACATTAAACGAGCTAAACTCATCTTCAAATATCAACTATAAACGTGTAAAAAAGCGCGTTTATCACGCGGCCACTCCCAGCGACCGCGAGATGTGCCCGCGAGCTACCTAATGTGCGAAAAGAGCTACTGCCCGATTTCTCGCGACCACACCTAGCGACCGCAAGCCAGGTCGCGAGGCTAGCTAGCGAGCGCATGCTAGCCGAGAAGACGAAGGAAGACCGAGCGAGGATGATCCCTCGCAACCGAGCTCATGATCATGAGCTCGGCCGCCAACGTGTCGGCAAGTTAAAAATTAGGGTTTCCACCCAATTCTATAAATAGGGCTTCACCCCTCGCCTCCCCTCAACCTTACCTAGCGTGATTTTGGACCTCTTTCTTCGTTTTCACTATTTTCATATATTTTCATTATAACTTTGATTTAGATTGATTCTAGCATTAGTTTTCCATTGTTCGAATTTTTTTTTTTGGTCAAAACGTACGAAATAACATAAAACGGATAAGACATGTTACAAACTAAACTCAGGCATACCCGAGGGGGATACAGCCAAGTTTCCGTCAAAACAAGGCTAGGGGGGGATAAAGGACCTAGTAGCCAAAACACATAGGCCAAAGAGCGACTCGCTCATACTATCAAAGCGATAAAGAAAACTCAACCAACTCAACAACCCCCGTGACGCTAAAGGGGTGGGCCTCATTAAAAACCCCATGACCAGTGGGGAAAAGAGTGCCCTTGTGTAGTGTAATCGCGGGGCACAAGGGGTGGGATTTGTGAACACATGCAAACCCATGAGGTGCACTTCTTTGGTTGGGCCTAAGCAGTCCCTCAACACACACACCCAAAAAACCACTAACAGTTATGAAATACAAGATAAGGCATCCCAAAAGTGGACCCAAAAACAAACTGAGACATCCCTCAGCTCACTACAAAGCCAACTCAAAATGATAAACAACAAGATCCACAGAATACATGGAATATAAAGCAGCATAAACATCTTCTTGAATGCTCTTCACAATGGTCTTCACATCGAATGGGATGTCTTCGAAGTTTAACTTGTTACGGGCATACCAAATGTGATTTACCGTAGCTGCTAACCCAATCTGCTTAGCTCGAAGGATGATAGCTGATCCCGCCTTCTTCTCCCTTTTAATGTGCTTGATAGCACTTGCAACAGTAGTCATCCTCCTCAGGAGGTGGAGCCAATCTTTGATATGTTTCCATACCGCCTCTGTGCCCTTACACTTAAAAAACAAGTGATCATGAGACTCCAATTGGGTATTATAAACTGTACATACCTGTGAGATATTCATGTATCTCAATCTATCCACCATCTTAAGTCTTATGATCGAGCTAAAAACACACTCAAATTCACTTTCATGATAAATGCGAGGTAATTGTGGCGTGATAAGTTAAACCAAGTC